>CACVCL010029853.1:0-60000 GCA_902729485.2 Mus minutoides | reverse complement strand
GAGAGAGAGAGAGAGATTTGACTCTATTCCTTAAAGTATTGCAATACTCTATATCATCTTTATATCACTCCTATTCATATAGCTTTACTTGTTTTCTTTTATTGGAATGAAAAAGTGGAATTAACATATTTAACCAATATTTTTGGATGGTTTGCAAACAGTACAATAATTAGTAATAACTTTTTCAGTGAAATGTGAAATTTAAGTGACCTTAAGTGCTTGTATGCTTACATGCATGGCCTTATTACTATTCTGAGTTATTAGGAAATAGGTGGATAAAAATGTAGAGTTATTTATTGTTAATATGAGCATGTGAGGTATACATCTGTGTCTAAGTCCAGATCTTTTGTTAAGAAACAAACAAAAGAATATAAAGCCTGGTTAGTATTGAGTAGTACAAACACAGTAAAAAGAAATATTCTTTTATCTAAATCCAGACTACAATTTTCAAAAGCTAGAACACCAACACCCACCCCAATAAAAAGAAGCTTGGAGAATATATATGATATATAGAGAGAATATACTTACACAGAAATGGGGTAAGAATTGCAAATTTGACTGAAGGCTGGTGTCTTAAGATTTTATTTCTCTAACATACATCATGACCAAGGCAAAAACAAAAGACAAGAATTAATTGAGGCTGACTTACAGGTTCTGAGGTATAGTCCTCATCATCAAGGGAGGAAGAGCATGGCAAGTGTCCAAGCAAACATGGGTCTGATGGAACCAAATGTTCTGCATCTTGATTCACAAGTAAATAAATAGAAGAACCCTGACAGGCAGCTAAGAAGAAAGTCTCAAAGCCTATCCCTAAAGTGACACTCTTCCTTCCACAAGGCCACACCTCCTAAGTGTTGCTCCCCAGGGCAAGCATATTCAAAGCACCAGAGCTGGTCTGAGTCTTATGATCCTCAAATTGAATGAAATGTTAGCCACCAAGAGTATCTGATGCTAATCCATACACCCAGGTGTTTTGTAAGTTTGCAAATAAACCAAAACTATTAGATACTGTCAGGTTTGTAATCCACATGGTCAAAAGTTTAAAAAAAATTAGATATTGCAAGCGTGTCATGCATTGTATTGAATCAAGATTATAAATAAAAAATGAGGGAAACATCAGCTAAATAACTTGGAATTAACATTGAAATTAGAATATTTTAAATTGGGATGTGAACATATTAATATAGAAAAGAAGCACATTCCTTAAGTATAATTTAAGACTTTTATTTAGGATTATTTGAAATGATATACTATATTACTTTAGCATAGCCATATACTGATCTGCTGTTGTACAAAATTCCAGAATCTTTCTAGAAAATGCTTTCTTTTGTAAAACAATGACAGTGAGGGGCTATGGATTTAAGGATAAACTGCTCCTGTGTTTTCTAGAGGGTAAAGTTTATTAACTCTGGATATATATACACTGGACCATATAAGCTCAGAGGAATTTAACATGAAATGCCAGAGAAGCAATTCCTGTAGAGCAATAGTGCAAGGAACTTATTATAGAGGCACATGAATTATGGTAATTTTTTACATAAAGAAGAGTATAAGGCATGCACAAAGCACTGGATAATCATTTGATTACATGTGAAGGCTATGTAAAATAATTGTTGTATTTAAGCAATAATTAAAAGCAATTTTGAATGTGATTAAAACTGTTCATAACTTACTATGCGTTAGCATTCTTGATGAAATAATTTGAACTGGATATTTACACATGGACAGGTGCTGAAATATATAGACAGATGTTTCACCACCTGGACAGGTGTTTTAACACATGAACAGATGTTGTAAGACATGGAGAGGTTTTCAATAGATAATGCAGAATTTTTGACATCTTTCCTCTGAGAAGGTAAACTGGGTGCTTATATCAAACTTGAATTCATTCTTGCTAATAAAGAAATGAATGACTTGAGATATAATCTGGTTGATTATTATTGAAATATACATACATTGTAAGATTTTATTTATTTTCTATTTTCAAAACTTGAGAATTTTTTCCTGAAACTTAGTATAATTACTGATTTATTCAAATTATATTGTGTCTTTCAGTTCAGAAAAAGGAGTAAAATTTAATTGGTACTAAAATTAAATTATTTAAACCTTCCTTTGTACTTTAGTTCTTTTTTTTAGTAATTTATTTTCAATGCTGGGGATTATACACAGGCTAGGACCCTCTCACTGAGCTATATTTTTTGTTAGTCCATACTTATGCTATTCTAAGAACATTAAATGGAAAAGAAGTACTCTAGAATGAGCTTTTGAATATGAATTTTATCACTTGATAAACTACATGACCATGGATAAAATACGACATCTGATTATCTCTTATATTATTTTTTATTAGATATTTTCTTTATTTACATTTAAAATTCTACCCTGACAGTGCCCTATAAACTACCCCCCTCCCATCCCGCTTCCCTAGCCACCCATTCCCAATTTTGGCCCTGGCGTTTCCCTGTACTGGGGCATATAAAGTTTGAAATACCAAGAGGCCTCTTTCCCATTGATGGCCAACTAGGCCATCTTCTGCTAAATATACAGCTAGAGACATGAGCTCTGGGGTCACTGGTTAGTTCATGTTGTTGTTCTACCTGTAGCATTGCAGATGACTTCATCTCCTTGGGTGCTTTCTGTAGTTTCTCCATTGGGGGCACTGTATTCCATCCTATAGATGACTGGGGACATCCACTTCTGTATTTGCCAGGCACTGGCATAGCCTCATAAGAGACAGCTATATCAGGGTCCTTTCAACAAAACCTTGCTGGCAAATCCAATAGTTCTGGGTTTGGTGGCTGATTATGAGATGGATCCCTGGGTGGGGTAGTCTCTGGATAGTCCATCTTTTCATCTTAGCTCCAAACTTTGTCTCTGTAATTCCTTTCATGAGTATTTTGTTCACTTTTCAAAAGAGGAATGAAGTATCCACAAGTTGGACTTCCCTCTTCTTAATTTTCTTCTGTTTTGTAAATTATATCTTGGGTATTCAAAGTTTGTGGGCTAATATCCACTTATCAGTGAGTGCATATCTAATGACTTCTTTTGTGTCTGGGTTACCTCACTAAAGATGATATCCTCCAGATACATCCATTTGCCCAAGAATTTCATAAATTCATTGTTTTCAGTAGCTGAGTAGTACTCCATTGTGTAAATATACCACATTTTCTGTATCCATTCCTCTCTTGAAGAACATCTGGGTTCTTTCCAGATTCTGTCTATTATAAATAAGGCTGTTATGAACATAGTGGAGCAGGTGTTATTATTACCAGTGGGAATATCTTCAGGGGATATGCCCAGGAGAGGTATTGCTGGATCTTGCAATAGTACTATGTCCAGTTTTCTGAGGAACCACCAGACTGACTTCCAGAGTGGTTGTATAAGCTTGCAATTCCACCAGCAATGGAGGAGTGTTCTGCTTTCTTCACATCCTTGCCAGCATCTGCTGTCACATGAATTATTGATCTTAGCCATTATGACAGGTGTGAGGTGAAATCCCAAGGTTCTTTTGATTTTCATTTCTCTGATGATTAAGGATGTTGAACATTTTTTTTTTCAGGTGGTTCTCAGCCGTTTGGTATTCATCACTTGAGAATTCTTTGTTGAGCTTTGTGCCCCATTTTTAATAGGGTTATTTGAATTTCTGGAGTCCAGCTTCTTGAGCTCTTTGTATATATATATTATTCCCCTAACAGATTAAATATTGGTAAAAATGCTTTCCCAATCTGTTGGTGGGACAACAACTGCTTGTATTATTGACAGTATCTTTTGCCTCAGAGAAGCTTTGCAATATTATGAGTTTCTATTTGTCAATTCATGATGTTAAAGCAGAAGCCATTTTTATTTTGTTTAGGATATTTTCCCCTGTGCCCATATCTTTGGGGATTTTCTCTACTTTCTCCTCTATTAATTTCAGTGTCTCTGGTTTTATGTGGAGGCCTTTGACCCCCTTAGACTTGAGCATTATACAAGGAGAAAAGAATGGATCAATTCACATTCTTCTGCATGATAACTGCCAGTTGTGCCAGCACTATTTGTTGAAAATGTTATCTTTTGTCCACTGGATGGTTTTACCTCCCTTGTCAAAGATCAAGTGACCATTGGTGTGTGGATTCATTTCTGAGTCTTTAATTCTATTACATTGAACTACCTGTCTGTTACTGTACCAGTACCATGCAGTTTTTATCCAAATTGCTCTGTTGTACAGCTTAATGTCAGACACGATGGATCCACCAGAGGTTCTTTTATTGTTGAGAATAGTTTTTGCTACCCTAGGTTTTTTATTATTCTAAATGAATTTGGAAGTTGCCCTTTCTAACTCAGTGAAGAATTGAGTTGGAATTTTGATTGGGGTTGCATTGAATCTATAATTTGCTTTCGGCTGGATAGCAAGTTATTTTAATCCTGCCAATCCATGAGCATGGGAGATATTTCCATCTTCTGAGATCTTCTTCAATTTCTTTCTTCAGAGACTTGAAATTCTTATCATACAGATCTTTCACTTCCTTAGTTAAAGTCACACAAAGGTATTTTATATTTTTTGTGACTATTGTGAAGGGTGTTGTTTCCCTAATTTCTTTCACAGTCCATTTATCCTTTGTGTAGAGAAAGGCCATAGATTTGTTTGAGTTAATTTTATATCCAACTACTGTTTGAAACTGTTTAACAGGTTTAGGACTTCCCTGATGGAATTTTCAGGGACACTTATATAAACTATCATATCATCAGCAAATAGTGATGTCTTGACTTCTTCCTTTCTAATTTGTATCCACTTGATCTCCTTTTGTTTTCCAATTGCTCTGGCTAGGACTTCAAGTACTATATTGAATAGGTAGGGAGAAAGTGGGCAGCCTTGTCTAGTCCCTGATTTTAGTGGGATTGCTTCAACTTTCCCTCCATTTAGTTTGATTTTGGCTACTGGTTTGCTGTATATTGCTTTTATTATGTTTAGGTATGGGCCTTGAATTCCTGATCTTTTCAAGACTTTTTTCATGAAGGTTGTTGGATTTTGTCAAATGCTTTCTCAGCATCTAAGGAGATGATCATGTGGTTTTTTTCTTGGAGTTTGTTTATATAGTGGATTATGTTGATAGATATCTGTATATTAAACCATCTCTGCATTCCTGGGATTAAGCTTACTTGGTCATGATGGATGATCATTTTGATGTGTTCTTGGATTCAGTTTGCGAGGATTTTTATTGAGTATTTTTGCATCAAAATTCATAAGAGAAATTGGTCTGAAGTTCTCTATTTTTTGTTGGATCTTTAGGTGGTTTAGGTATCAGAGTAATTGTGGCTTCATAGAACGAATTGCGTAGAGTACCTTCTGTTTCTATTTTGTGAAATAGTTTGAGGAGAGTTGTAATTAGGTTTTCTTTGAAAGTCTGATGGAATTCTGTACTAAAGCCATCCGGTCCTGGGCTTGTTTGTTTTTTTTTTTTGTTTTGTTTTGTTTTGTTTTGTTTGTTGTTTGTTTGTTTGTTTTGTTTTGTTTTGTTTTGTTTTGTTTTTTTGACTGGCAGACTACTGATGACTGCTTCTATTCCATTAGGGGAAATGGGACTGTTTCGATCATTAATCTGATCCTGATTTAACTTTGGTATCTGGTTTCTGTCTAGGAAGTTGTCCATTTCATCCAGGTTTTCTAGTTTTGTTGAGTATAGCCTTTTCTAGTAGGATCTGATGATATTTTGGATTTCCTCGGGTTCTGTTGTTATGTCTCCCTTTTCATTTTTGATTTTGTTAATTAGGATACTGTCCCTGTTTGCTCTCATTAGTCTGGCTGAGGGTTTATCTATCTTGTTGATTTTCTCAAAGAACCAGCTCCCAGTTTGGTTGATTCTTTGAATATTTCTTTTTATTTCCACTTTGTTGATTTCAGCCCTGAGTTTTATTATTTCCTTCAGTCTACTCCTCTTGGGCTAATTTGCTTCCTTTAGTTCTAGAGCTTCTAGGTCTTCTTTTAGGCTGCTAGTGTATGCTGTCTGTAGTTTCTTTTTGGAGGCACTCAGGGCTATGAGTTTTCTTCTTAGGACTGCCTTCATTGTGTCCTATAAGTTTGACTATGTTGTGGCTTCAGTTTCATTAAACTCTAAAAAGTCTTTAATTTCTTTATTTCATCCTTGACCAAGGAATCATTGAGTAGAGTGTTGCTCAGTTTCCAAGTGAATGTTGGCTTTCTATTATATATGTTGTTAATGAAGATCAGCCTTAGTCCGTGGTGGTCAGATAGGATGCATGGGATAATTTCAATATTTTTGTATCTGTTAAGACTTGTTTTGTGACCAATTATATGGTCAATTTTGGAGGAGGTAACATGTGGCACTGAGAAGAAGGTATATCATTTTGTTTTAGGATAAAATGTTCTAAAGATATCTATTAAATCCCTTTGTTTCATAACTTCTGTGAACAGACACCATGACCAAGGCAACTCTTACAAAGACAACATTAAATTAGGACTGGCTTACAGCAATTAAAAGTTCAGTCCATTATCATCAAGGCAGGAACATGGAAGCATCCAGGCCATCATGGTACAGGAGGAACTGAGAGTTCTGCATCTTCATAAGAAGGCTACTACCAGAATACTTGCATCCAGGCAGCTTGGATGATGGTCTGTAAATCCACACCCATAGTGCCATGCCTTCTCCAAAAATGCCATACCTACTCAAACAGGGCCACAACATCTATTAGTTCCCCTCTCTGGGTCAAGCATATACAGACCATCACAATTATCATTAAAATCTGTATTAGATATTATAATTTATATCTTTATTATTCTTACAGATTTTCCCAGCAAATATAACTGTATACAATGTGGATGCCAAACTCTGGTATTCATTATCACCTGCACTCAGTTTGGCAACCCCTTAACATATAACTTCAATATGCATAATTTTTTTCTTTCTTTTTTTTTTTTTTTTTTTTTTTCAAGACAGGGTGTCTCTGTATAGCCCTGGCTGTCCTGGAACTCACTTTGTAGACCAGGCTGGCCTCGAACTCAGAAATCCGCTTGCACCTGCCTCCTGAGTGCTGGGATTAAAGGCATGCACCACCACACCCAGCTGCATAAATTTAATAAGAGATCTCATACAATACTGAAACTAGAAGTGAAAAAATTATAGTTGTGGCCTATGGTTATGTATGGAGAAATAATTCCTGTTAATGGTTAACTGAGATAAGAGTTTGGTAGAAAAAAAATTTTAATTTTGTGGTACACATAACTCAAACACCTCTCTAATTAGACTTAAGACTTGTTGACAATATGGAGACCATGCTGCTACTACAAACATAGACAACTAACCTGTGCTAGTGAAATTGTTTATGGATGAGAATCTCTAGTTACTCATTTACTAAATCAGCATAATCCCTAAATATTTCTCCTTAAACCCACAGAATAATGACATTTCATCTCTCATCAAGAAGACTCCTCTTTTTAACAGAGAAAAACTACCTACTACATAAACCTGCAATGAATCAAAAGGTAGAGTTGTGAAATCAAGTCCCATGGATTCACCTGGAAAACACTTCAGTACCTGTGGCTCAGAATACAGTGGATAAGGCCACATGAATCTATAAGACACAGAGGATAAGGGAGTTTGCTATAAGATTGTCTCCTTAGGAATGTAAAATAAAATAAAAAAAAAAAAGAGAGATACATAATATCTCACCAAAATGATTGCCCATGTGTGTGGAAGGATGAACAGGGGTGACACAAATGGACATGAGAGGCTGGACAAAGAAAAGGTCACAAGACTTTAACCATACACAGAGAACTATGTACAACTAAAAAAAGCTGGAAGTGGGAGATGTCTTATAGTACACCAACTGGTTTTTCAGTGTGAAATGCTCAGCTCTGAAAACACATTTAAGTAAGATTATCCACCCACACCTGGGCAGGAGTGGGGACAATAAGGGGAAGGGGGAACATGATCAGGAATTGGCAGGAGCAGGAGTGAAACTCTGAGGGCTAGAAGAAAGAATGGAAACAATCAAACTCAGGAGGTAGGAAGTGGGGGACCTTCTAGAATGTACGAGAGACCTGGGAGGTTAAAGATTCTAAGGGCTCAAAGGGAGGGACCATAGATGTTCCCTACACTAGGAAGAGGGAACTTGTAGAGCCCACCTCCAGCAGAAAGACAAAGCATCACGTGGAGGGTGGGGTTGCTATCCCACAGTCAAAACCTATGACACAGAATTTTTCCTGTCTTAAAGAACTGCAGAGACAAACATGAAGAAGAGAATAAGGGAAAGGAGGTCTAGTGACAGACCCAAGATGGGAGCCAGCTCTAGGGGAGGCACAGCGCCATGACACTCTGACTAATACTGTGGTGTGCTTGAAGACAGGAACCTAGCACGGCTGCCTTCTGAGAGGCCCAACAAGCAGCTGGAAGAGTCAAATGCAAATATTAGGACCCAACCAATGGTCAGAAGCTGGGGAATCCTGTGGTTGTACTGGTGAAAAGCTAAAAGAAGCTGAGGAAGAAGACAACCCCATGGGAAGACCTGTAGTCTCAACTGACCTGATCCCTGAGATCTCTCAGACACTGAGCCACCAACGAGGCAGAATACACGAGCTGATATGAGGCCCCTCACACATATACAGCAGAAAACTACCTGGTCTGACCTCATTGAGAGACTTGTGGTCCCAGGTAGTAGGGAGGTCTGGTGGGGTGAGGGTGTGGTGGAGATGGTATGGGGGAGGAGGTATGGAATGAGGAGAGTTATCAAGGACAGGGTAGCAGATTAGGAGGAGGATGAAATCTGGACTCTAAAAAATGATTAAAGAATACAAATATAATTTTTTTTTAAAAAAGTAATAATATCCAGACTGAACAGTTTGCATTTAAGCATTTAAGAATGTAGATATGCTGGTACAGCAAAAGACAGGTAGATCAATGGAATAGAATTGAAGACCCAGAAATGAATCCACACATGTATGGTCACTTGATCTTTGACAAAGGAGCTAAAACTATCCAGTGGAAAAAAGACAGCATTTTCAACAAATAGTGCTGTCACAACTGGCAGTTATGATGCAGAAGAATGCGAGTTGATTCATTCTTATATCATTGTACAAAGCTGAAGTCTAAGTGGATCAAAGATCTCCACATAAAACCAGAGACACTGAAATTTGTAGAGGAGAAAGTGGGGAAAACCCTCGAAAATATGGGCACAGGGGAAAAATTCCTAAACAGAACAGCAATGGCTTGTGCTGTAAGATCAAGATTTGACAAATGGGACCTTATAAAATTGCACAGCTTCTGTAAGACAATAGAAAGTGTCAATAAGACAAAAAGGCCACCAATAGTTTGGGAAAGAATTTTTACCAATCCTCATCTGATAGAGGACTAATATCCAATATATACAAAGAGCTCAAGGATCTGGACTCCAGAAATTCAAATAACCCAGTTAAAAATGTGGTACAGAGCTAAACAAAGAATTCTCAAGTGAGGAATTCCGAATGGCAGAGAAACACCTGAAAAAAATGTTCAACATTCTTAATCATCAGGGAAGTGCAATCAAAACAACCTTGAGATTCCTCCTCACTCCAGTCAGAGTGGCTAAGGTCAAAAACTCAGATGACAGAAGATGCTGGCAAGGATGTGGAGAAAGAGGAATATTCCTCCATTGCTGGTGGGATTTCAAGCTGGTACAACCACTCTGGAAATCAATCTGGAGGTTCCTCAGAAAATTGGACATAGTACTACAGGAAGATCCAGCAATACCTCTCCTGGTCATATACCCAGAAGATGTTCCAACTGGTAATAAGAACACATGCTCCACTATGTTCATAGCAGCCTTATTTATAATAGCCAGAAGCTGGAAAGAACCCAGATGTCCCTCAACAGAGGAATGGATACAGAAAATGTGGTACATTTACACAATGGAGTACTACTCGGCTATTAAAAACAATGAATTTATGAAATTCTTGGGCTACTGGATGTATCTGGAGGATATCATCCTTAGTGAGATAACCCAATCACAAAAGAAGTCACTTTATATGTGTTCAATGATCAGTGGATATTAGCCCAGAAACTTAGAATAACCAAGATACACCTTGCAAAACACAAGAAAATCAAGAAGAATGAAGACCAAAGTATGGATACTTCATTCCTTCTTAGAATAGAGAAAAAAAAAACACCCATAAAAGGAGTTACAGAGACAAAGAGTAGAGTTAAGATGAAAGCATGGACCATCCAGAGACTACTCTACCCGGGAATCTATTCAATCAGCCACCAAACCCTGACACTATTGAATATGTCAGCAAGATTTTGCTGAAAGGACCCGATATAACTATCTTGAGTGAGGCTATGCCAGTGCCTGGCAAATACAGAAGGGGATACTCATAGTCATCTATAGGATGGAACACAGGTCCCCAATGGAGGAGCTAGAGAAAGTACCTAAGGAGCTGAAAGGGGTCTACAACCCTTTAGGTGGAACAATAATATGAACTTACCAGTACCCCCAGAGCTCGTGTCTCTAGATGCATATGTAGCAGAAGACGGCCCAGTAGGCCATCACTGGGAAGAGAGGCCCCTTGGTCTTACAAACTTTATATGCCCCAGTACAGGGGAATGCCAGGGCCAAGAAGTGGGAATGGGCAGGTAGTGGAGCAGGTTGGGGGAAGGGAGGGTATAGGGAACTTTCGGGATAGCATTTGAAATGTAAATAAAGAAAATATCTAAAAAAAAAAAAAAAAAAAAAAAAAAAAAAAAAAAAAAAAAAAAAAAAGAATGTAGATATATGTATATAATAACAATTAGTGTAAAGAGAGGCCAAAAACTTGAAGAGTTGGAAGGTTTCATTAATTTATAATAAAGTTTAACCTGTAAAGATCACCTAGTAAGTAAACAAGGGGGTACCCATTGAGAAAAACAGAATATTCCTCTTTCATTGTCATTAGTTGCCTATAGCTCTTGATGTAAGCATGGGCTCTCTGAGTTCCCCAACATGAACCCCAGCATGTTAGCTGGTGGTGTCATTATGAATGCATATATATTTCTGAAGGAACATGCCAAGGAAAGCCAGTGCAATCATTACTCTACCACACCTAGGCTTGGAAGAACAAAAATGGCATTGGTAGTCAAATTGTGTGGAGCTCACTAGGCAGACAAAGGCATATTGTCTTTCTAGAGCCAGGTCTGGAGACAGCACAGGCAGGCTTGGTTCTGAAGGACACAACAGGGAAAGTTGATACCTAAGCTGCTCTCCAGAGCTGGCCTAGAAGAGTAGAAACAGTAAGAGCTGACTTGGTTCTGAGGAACTCACAAAAGAAATTGTGAAAGATTAATGAGAAGTTTTGAGGATGTGGGATGGAGTAGGAGCTGAGCCCAAGAGTCTCAAATACTTGAAGTTTAATTACTGCATCCCAAACGTGTTTCAGTAGACATAATAATAACAGTAAAGTAAATATGTATTCTCAAGACTCATTAGCAGATACCGAATAAGGAAGAAATAATGGGGCTATATGAGTAACCAGAAACTGTCAACATTAACTGCTATTACAGGCATATGAATGTAATTTAGTAATAATATCCATTATATATATATATAGAGAGAGCACAGAGTGATGTCAATCTTTAAATGATGTTCAGACTCCAACACATCAGAATTACTTGCAGACTAAGAAAACTCCTAAAAAAAGAAAAATACCTTACTATTTTTAACATTTAATTTATCTTGATAATATATAAAAATCCTATTTTGAAAGAAAATTATAAGAAACTAAAATGGAAAATATACATACAAACTCAGTTTAGTAACTTTTCAATTATTAAGGGCTTTTTGCACACATACACACACACAATATATATATATATATATATATATATATATATATATATATATATATAGAGAGAGAGAGAGAGAGAGAGAGAGAGATTTGTATAATCTATATTTTATGGAGAATGTAAATTATGACCATTTTTGCTAAATATATTTTATAACTAACTTTGACCAGAATGCTTTAATAATTTTATAGTGTTATGCACTATTACTCTGGCATAATTTTATTTTCAAACACTTTACAAAGATATCTGTTCTACATTATAACATTTAAAGTATGATTTCTGGGATCACAGGTGGCTACATGTTTAAGATCACTGAGTCCCCTTCTAGAGGACCACAGTGTGGGTCCCAAGTTTGGCTGTTCTCAGCTTCATGAAAGGGCAGCTTTAGGTCATCCAATGCTCACCACTGCTCCAATAAAAGTAGCATACATCTCGAGATAAATTCAAATACTTCTAAATAAAAATAATTTTTAAAAATGTACTTTTGTAAACCTTTGTGTATGTCATCATTACCTTTATTGAAAAAGAGACAGTAAATTAACCATTCTACATTAAATCTGTCCTGAGACATGACAGATCCCCATGACTCACACCTACTCTGTCGCTATGAAAATTAGAGCATGTCTTTAAAAGTCCAATCTGCAAGTTTTTCTCAAATTAACCCATGTCAAATAAAGCACTCTTTTTTTGGCTTTTAATACACTTCATGATCTGATTCCAATTTTCCTGTCTAATTCCATGTAGTTCCTTTCCATTCTACTCCTTTCTCTCTCTCTAGGAGGCAGATATTCCTTCTGAACTTAGCAAAACAATTTGAGTTCATTTTACTCTCAAGGCTTTGGAAAGTCTTCTTGACCTAGAAATTTTCACTCTCATATCTTTGCATTGTTTCCTCTTAACAATTTCTATTTCCAAAGCAACTGCATACCAGTTCCTCACTGATGGATCTCCAGTAGAATACCCACAGCTGCTTTCATTGATGTTCCTGTAGTGGGGTTTTTTTTTACAGGGTTATGTGTTAATCATACACTATCCCCCATTTCTCTATACCAGATAAATTCCTAAGCTCATGGATACAGACTGTCTTTTTACCCATGTGGCCCAACCCTATTTGCAGATTCACACTATATATTAGCTTCTCTGTAAGTGCTTCCCCTACTCAAAATCTGCAGTTCATTTTCAAGATTGCTTTAATAGATACCACAGTTTATACCTGGTCTGCCATCTTTCTGTTGTATTAAATAGAACAATTTGAGTTTTACCTTACAATAATTATGAACTGGATTACATAAAAAATGGAAGAAAAGTAGGTTCTATGTTAGTCAAGAAGGATCGAATCAAAAGTTAGTAACCTGATTTGATGAGTCCTGTGGATAAAGGACATAGTTCCTTGGCCATTGGTACACACATATATATATATATATATATATATATATATATATATATATATATATATATATATATGTGTGTGTGTGTGTGTGTGTGTGTGTGTGTGTGTGTGTGTGTGTAAAGACTGCAGACTGCAATCAGCTGCCTCTAATGGAGCCATTACTGTCACCTCATGGTTGCATAATTTTTTTTAATTCTTTTCTGGACCAAAATCCCCCCCCCCCATTTTCCCGACTCTGCTCTCCACTTTCTCTCTCCCTCGGATTCATTCCTCCCTCCTTTTCTTTCTTTTTTTTTTCCAGAAAACAGCAGGCCTCCCAAAAATATTAAATTAATCAAGCATTAAAAAAAAATAAAAGACTAGGCATGGCCCTCATATCAAGGAAAGATGAAGCAAACCAAGAGGAAAGAGTTCTCAAACACAGGCAAAGAGTCAGAGTCAACAGCCAATTTTAGGAGTCCCACTGGAACATCAAGCTACACACGCTAACATATACGCAGAGCATGTAGCTGAAACCCATACAAATGCCCGGTTTGTCACTTTAGCCGCTGTGAGCCCCTCTAAACCTATTGAGTTGATTCTGTTGGCTGTGTTCTTGTGGTGCTTTGACCTCTCTGGCTCTTACACTCCTTCTCCCTCTTCTTACATGGGGTTGCCCCAGCACTTCCTAATGTTTGGTTGTTTTTATCTGTATATGAAACCTCTCTGAAGGCAATTGTGCTGTTGCAAGTCTACCAGTATAGCATAATAGATTTCACCGACAGTTTTGTTGCTAGTGCCAGTCATATTTTGTTCTGCCCTTAGGATTCTGGGCTATCCATGGGCTCCCTCTAGTGTCCTGACCCTTAAGTTGTACAATTCTACAAGTTCTAAGCCAGGTACCCAACCCAAGTTGTTGTTGTTGTTGTTGTTGTTGTTGTTGTTGTTGTTGTTGTTGTTGTTGTTGTTGTTCTTCTTCTTCTTCTTCTTCTTCTTCTTCTTCTTCTTCTTCTTCTTCTTCTTCTTCTTCTTCATTTGAATTTAAAGTTTATTATGCATGTTCAATAGCAGAAAGCATAAAATAACTTTTAATACTTGAATGATAAGTTCCTCAATATTCCTGTCAATCATTCTCGACTTGTGGTTTAAAATAGTGTTCTCCTCTTTCTCCACATAAACTTCAGTATAGAAGAGAAATTCTAATAACTCAAAGTGACTGTTTTCTTGTCCTATAATTATTTCTTCTCAGTCCTTGTCTACACATACAGGCTTTTAACACCAGTTAAAAGGTTTTATGTGCCTACACTACCAGCTTTACAATTTGAGGACTGAGTTCAGATATCTAATGGGAATAGAAGGTCCCTCATTCTGACAGAGCATGGTCTATGAAGGCATAGCATCAGTACAACCCTGGAGCTTGTTCAGAGAAGCATCCATGTTTGAACAAGCTTCCAGATGCTCAGAAATCTGCATCCAAACCCTTCCTGTTTCTGACACTGAGAGTTGATTTCTGCCTGATCATGGGTAAAAACAGAAAGAGTTAAAGAGCAAAATTTTAATATACTGATGTTCAAAAGTAGAATGTAGTGGTGATAAGAATGGGGAATGAGAAAAATAAGGGAACATTGGCAGAAAAGAAAAAATCAATGCAAGAGCAGAGTGAGGGCAGCAGGATCAATAACACTAAGGATGTTTGGAAAATCCATAGCAAATTATAATTTAATATTTGCCTCAAATTACATACAATACATATGAGTGTTTCTTTTTTTCTTTTTTCTGTTTATTTTTTTTCTATCTTTTTACACTCAAGATTTTATTGTACTCTCTGTCTACCTTCTGACTGTTCCACATCCCATACCTCCTTCCTGTCCCCATCTCCATGAGAATGTCAACATATCCCCACATACCACCAGACCTCTAGACCCCTTGGGGCTTCCAGTTTTTTGAAGGTTAGGTACATTTTCTCTGCCTGAACCCAGACGAGGCAGTCCTCTGCTGAATATGTGTTGGGGATCTCATATGAGCTGGTGTATGCTGCCTGGTTTGTGATCCACTGTCTGAAAGATCTCACAGGTATAGGTTAATTGAAATGTCAAGTAACACTACAGGGTCACCCTCCTCAGCTTCCAGTCTTTCCCTAATTAAACCACAGGGTTTAGCAGCTTCTGTCCATTGGCTAAGTACAAATATCTGCAACCGACTCTTACAACTGCTTGTTGGTTCTTTGTGAAGGCAGTCATGATATGTCCCTTCTTGTGAGCACTCCATAGATTCAGTAATAGTGTCAGGTCTTAGGTCTTCCTCTTGAGCTGGATCCCACTTTGGACCTGTTGCTGGACCTTCTTTTCCTCAGCCTGCTCTCCATTTCCATCCCTGCAATACTTTCAGACAGGAACTATTGTGGGTCAGAGTTGTGACTATGGGATAGCAACTCCATTCCTTACTTGGTGCCCTGTTTTCTATTGGAGGTGAGCTCTATAAGTTCAGGCATTTCATCTAAGGTTCCTCCCTTTGAATCCTGAGAATTTCTCACATCCCAGATATCTGGTGCATTCTGGAAGATTCCGCCAACCTCCTACTTCCTGAGGTTACCTGTTTCTATTCTTTCTGCTGGTGTCAGGGTTTCAGTCTTTTCCCCTCACACAATACCAGATCAGGTTCCCCTCTTCCCCACTTTCCCCACCCCACCCATGTCCACTTTCCCTCCCAGATCCCTCCCTCACTCCCCACTTTTGATTGCCTTCTTCTCTCTCCCAAGTGGGGCTGAGACATCCTCAATTGGGCACTTCAGCTTAACTTTTTTGAGTTCTAGGGACTTTAGGGCATTTCATCTAGGGTCTCTCCCTTTGATTCCTGAGAGTCTCTCACCTCCCAGATCTGGTAACATTCTGGAGATTTCCCACAACCTCCTATTTCCTGAGGTTGCCTGTTTCCATTCTTTCTGCTGGCCCTCAGGACTCCAGTCCTTTTCTTTCACCCAATACCAGATCAGGTTCCCCTCTTTTCCAGTCTCCTTTCCCTTCCAGGTCCCTCTGTCCCTCCCCACTTGTGGTTGCTTTCTTCTCCCACCGAAGTGGGACTGAGACGTCCTTACTTGGGCTCTTCAGCCTATTGACCCTTTTGAGTTCTGTGGATTGCATTTTGGATATTCTTTACTTTTTTGGCTAATATCCACTTATTACTTAGTACATGCCATGCATGTCCTCTTGTGTCTGAGTTCCATTCATTTGCCTACAAAACTCAGGATGTCCTCATTCTTGATAGCTGAGTAGTATTCCATTGTGTAAATTATCCACATTTTCTGTATCCATTCATCTGTTGAGGGACATCTGGGTTGTTTCCAGCTGCTGACAATAACAAGCAAGGCCACTATGAATATAGTGGAACATGTGCCCCTGTCACATGGTGGGACATCTTTTGGATAGATATTCAAGAGTGGTATTGCTGCGTCTTCAGGTACATCTATTTCCTATTTTCTGAGAAAACTCCATAATGATTTCCAGCGTGGTTGTACTAGTTTTCAATCACACCAATAATGGAGGAATGTTCCTTTTTATTTGCATTCTTACCAAGATTTTTTTTTTTAAATCTTAACTATTATGATTGGCATAAGGTGGAATGTTAGGGACATTTTGAATGGCATTTCTCTTGTATCTAAGAAATTTGAAGATTTCTTTAGGTGCTTCTCAACCATTCTAGATTCCTCTGTTTTAAATTCTCTGTTTAGTTCTATACCCCATATGATATCAGATATGGGGTTAGTGAAGACATTTTCCCAATGTGTAGGTTGCCAATTTGTCTTATTGACTATGGCCTTTGTCTTACAGATAATTTCCTGTTTCATAAGGTCCCATTTATTAATTCTTGATCTTAGAGCATAAGCCATTGGAGTTCTGTTTAGGAAAGTTCCCCCTGTTTCAATGACTTCAAGACTCTCTTCCACTTTCTCTTCTATTAGATTCAGTGTTTGGTTTTATGTTGAGGTCATTGATACACTTGGACTTGAGTTTGTTCAAGGTGATAAATATGGGTCTATTTTTATTTTTCTACATACATACAGCCAGTTAGACCAGCACCATTTATTGAAAATGCTTTCTTTTTTTATCGTATATTTTTGTCTTCTTTGTCAAAGATCAACTGTGCATAAGTGTGTGGTTTCATTTTTGAGTGTTCATTTCTATTCCATAGATCAACAAGTCTGTCTCTGTACCAATATCATGTAGTTTTTGTCACAACTGCTCTGTAGTAGAGCTTGACATTAAGGATGGGGATTTCCCACCAATTCTTATATGCAGTTTAAATTATAGGTTGAATGATTTGTGGTTGGGTTGATGTCCCAAACTTACCACTAGAAGCCATGTCTGATTACAGAGGATGGCTTATTCATTCTCCATTTTTTACATTATTATTATTATTATTATTATTATTATTATTATTAATCATTCCATTTTTTTTACATCTCATATGATATCCCATTTCCTGGTTAACGCCTCCATCAACCCTCCATCCCGTGATATCCCATTTCCAGGATACCCCTCTGCCATTTTATCCATTACTGGGGGTATTCATTAGAGTTGCCCTTTAAGTTTCAGAAAGTTTCCATTGCACTGGGTTGTCATATCACCCCCCAAATTCAACCTCCCTCAATTGCTGTCATCTCTCCCAGTGCTCTTTTTCATCATCCCTCTTGTCAATTTGAAATCTCCTCTTCCCATCCCAAGTCTACATTTGAGATCTATTCTATTTCGCCTTACCTAGGAAGCAATGTATCCATCTTTGCCCCTGCTTTGTTACTTAACCTCTTTGAGTCTGTGGATTTTAGTATGATTGATTTTTATGTTACAGCTGATATTGACTAACAAGTGAATTCATACATGTTTGTCTTTTGTGGTCTGGATTACTTCATACAAGATTTTTTTTTTTTTGCTACTTTCATCCACTTGACTGCAAATTTCATGGAGTCTTTTTTGTAAACAGATGAATAGTGTAAATGTATCACATTTTCTTTATCTATTCTTTGATTGAGGTATATCAAAATTGCTTCCAGTCTAGCTATTGTGATTACAACTGTTATGAACACAGTTGAGCAACTGCCCTTGTGTAGGATGGAGAATCTTTTCCAGAAGTGAAGTAGTTGGTTTTTTTAGGTTGATTGATTAGTTCCAAAATTTCTGAAGAACTAAAATATTGGTTTCCAAATGAGATGTACTAGTTTGTACTAGTTTAGAGGAGTGTTATCCTTCATCCACATCTTTGCTAACTTAAGTTTTCATGTGTGCCTTAGTCTCAGCCATTTTATCAGGTATATGATGAAGTCTTAAATTCATTTTGATTTGCAATTGCATGATGTTTAAGGATGTTGAAAAATGTATTTCTCCCCTATTTGAGATTGCTCTGTAAGAGTCGTCACTAATTTAAGAATATTTTAGCTTATCTTTGTAGAGAAACCTTCAAATTTGTCTTTGTACATTTAAAAATTATATTTTAAATTTATAAAATTTTAAGTAATATTTATTATATCTCTCAGTCTCTCTCTTTATTCATGTCTGTGTGTTTGTGTGTCTGAGTGTAGGTTTATTTATCTTTGTGTGTATGTATGTGTCTCCATGTATTTGTCTGTATGTGTATATGTATGTCTCAGTACATTTCTATATTTGAGTTTCTGCACTTGTGTGTGTATGTGTTTGTGTGTGTGTATCTTTCAATAAAACATTCTTTTCCATGTGGTCTTGGTTTTGCGAGTTTTCAGTATGTAACTCAGGCTAGTTGAACTCCTAGTATCCTTTCTGCCTCAGCATTTCAAGTTTCTAAATTGTCATGTATTTTAAAGGTTTCCACAGTTCATTATTTGTCCTGCTATGGTTCACTGAGTAATTCTGCTTAAGATTACAAATGATATATGTCTAATATAAACTTGTATGTGCAATTACAAAAACATAAGTTATTTACTTGTTTGAATTTCTAATGCCCTTAAATTTCTATGTATATTTGTTATGTCACTCTAAACAGCAATATTTTCATGAGAAAACTTTATATAATACTGCCAAAAATTATGCTTGTCTTTGATTTTTCAAAATTATTAGATAATATTATCTTTTCTTCCAGGATAATCAAAGTAGTGTTTGTCTGTTTGTTTTGCAAAACAGTGTCTATGTCTATCTGCCAAGTCTCAATCTAATAGTCTTCTTACCTCCAATGGCATGTGCTGAGAGTACAGTCAGGTTCTACAATGACTGGGATCTGTAATTTTTATTTAAAAACAATTAAGATTAACATTTTTCTCCTCCTTTTGTGGGATAGTATAACTTTCCTTTTCACTTACTTTAGAATCAGCTGAGAGATGGGTATAAGGTGGAGAATGGAATCTGAGCACCAGCAGGCATTCTTCATGTTGGATGGGTGGGAGGTAAGCAGGAGTAACTGTGAGGAGAGAAAGAAGAGGTAACTGCTGTTGGGATGTTATATATGAGAGAAATATATATATATATATATATATATATATATATATATATACCATTAAAAAGGAGAACTTAGGCAAATTATCCTTACTTCATAGAGATATTTTCCTTCCATGTATATACAATTTATGTGCATGTTGTTGAGTATAATATTTCCTCCTGGCAAATGATAACATGTTGTATAAATTGAAAGATAATTATTGAATTTGTAAAATTAGATTCCTAATTGAATCCAAAGTCCAAAATTGCTATGTGTGGGCTTCACAACAAGTAACTGATCCAGAAAATTCTCTCCACAAAATGGAAATAATTATGATATACCCAGAGGACTCTTAGAGGATTTAAGATAAATATTCAAATACTATTTAAACAAAGTATGTAGTTCTACACACAGATTTTTAAACTTCACCTTTACTTCTGTGGCCTTTCCCCTTTTGTTTCGGCACAGTGTTGCCTTATTCAACTTAATCAATGTAGTGGCGAACCTCACCTTCATCCAGAACTTTACCATATTTTCACTTACACATTAGCAGCATTCTGAGGCCATTTCATGGAAATGGCAAGGGAAAAAGCTATCCTTTGGCGTGGGTCGAGCAGGCTGGTGCTCACCAAGCATATGGGAAAGGAATGCTTCCTTGCTGACATGAAGGGATCAAAAGCACAGTAGATGGCTTTTCCCCAGATGACTTCCACAGATGTTTAAGGTTCATGAAACAGCTGTTTCAGTGCACACACAGCAAGTCTCCCTCTCTACCCTCTTCTGATTATGAATGCTTTGTACTATCCCCAGGTGATTTTTCCCTCACACATTGCCCTATAGATTAAGTATGACAATTAGCAATGCTCTGTACATGCAGAAAAAGGAAAAAAAATCTCTGAACCTAAACAAAATCTGCTTAATAACATTGAAATATTGGCTATAAATTATGGGATTTATGATTGGTGGTGCAAAATTGTCCCTTGATACTGTGGAACCATAATGCTCATTTTATATACAAGGAATCTAATGATATATATTTTTTATACTGCACTTGTTATTCATTCAAAAGCCACTAAGTGTGTGGAGAAATTAAGGAGAACTTACAGACTTATTTTATGTATTTTTATATGTGTCTCTATTGCTCATATTTACACATTGATTTCAAAGGCAGAAACCTTTGATTATCTGCAAAAGAATATGTCTGAAGTTCATAATATTTGGTTGTTATTTTTTGTGAATTCATTGTCTCAAATTCAAAGTTTATGATAGTTTTAAAAGTAGATCTTGCTGAGATTAAGATTATTCTAAATTTAATTGGAATAAACTCTATCAAACTAAAAGTTATTGTTGTAAACATTGATTCATTTTCTTGCTCAATCATTTGTTGAATTTTCTTAAAACCTTTAAAATTATGTATATTTGTTCTTGTTTGTACTGGGCACTGAAGATAAAGACAAAGAAATGGTTGTTGAAACACTTGAAAATAGTGGTTCAGAAAGTTAATTGTTAAACTAACTTGTCTAAGTTTGAATTTTTGTCTTTAATTGGTAGACTCTCCGGAGACGTTCAAGTAATTGGTGATAGAGAATCACCCTTACAATAAATATACTTCTCTGTTATAATGATACCGTTGAGAATATTTCCTTTTGGAAATTAACTCCGACAGAATGTCAAGTCTTCGAATGAGATAATAGTTGTACTGTCCTTCGGGACTACCGTGTGTCTGTCTGTGTCACAACCTTTTGGGGCACAGTGTTCTATGTCTTGATCTACTGGCAGCAGGAAGTGAACAGACAAAAACTTCCAAAATAAGGCCACGCCTACTCAAACAAGGCCACACCCACTCAAACAAGGCCACACCTACTCAAACAAGGCCACACCTACTCAAACAAGGCCACAGCTCCCAATGCTATCACTCCTGATGAGCCTATTTGGGGCCATTTTTTTTTTTAAATCACAACTCTCTACAACTCTTACCTTTGTCAGCTATAAAAATGCCTGTAGTAACACAACAGAAATATTCATCCTATGAGTTATAAGAATTAAATGAGATAAGCCAGGGCCAGGTTTAACTTGCTGTTTAACAGATAGAAATTTTACCACAACTCACAATTCAAAAAAAAAAAAAAAAAAAAGCATCAGAAAGGTAGGCACTCTATCCCTTATTCAGTGACAAATTCATAAGAGGGGGACATGACAGCTTTTTATTTAAATGTCCATCCCTGAGTTATACTTTATGAATTTTGCAACAGCCATGTCTTCAGTCATTCCAAAGTATCATAGAACAATAGAGTGAATGTTATTGCTAGAGCAACATATTTGAATTTTACAATAATTACTCTAGGAACAATATGTAGCAGGACTTAAATTGGTTTTTCAACCAGGCATTATAGGGGGAAACTGTTGGTGTGTCTATCAAAGTACATGATTTTTAATGTTCTTTGCCTATACCTATTTGCCATGAGAAACTAAAGTTTGGAAAAATATCTTTCCAAAGAACATAAGGAAGACATTATTTATCTACTTAAAAAAAAAAAAAAAAAAAAAAAGACTGGGTGATTTTTCAAGCCCAGAGCTCTTCTGCAAAGATACAGATAATGTAATATGTAGGTATTTATCACTGAACTGTGGTCAATTCATTAAACAAGAGCAAACCTTGGAAGCTTTAAGCATTCTACTACCATCCTAGCTATGGCTATTGATAGTAAAATCAAAATCCATTACATACATTTAAGGGTCCTGCTCGCTTTCTTTCTTTCTTTCTTTCTTTCTTTCTTTCTTTCTTTCTTTCTTTCTTTCTTTCTTTCTTTCTTTCTTTCTTTCTTTCTTTCTTTCTTTCTCATCTGCAAATAGTTATACCTTTATATCTTTTTCCCCATTTTTATTAGATATTTTCTTAATTTTCATTTCAAATGCTATCCCGAAAGTTCTCTCTCCCCTCCCCCTGCCCTGTTCCCCTGCCCACTCACTCCCAATTCTTGGCCCTGGCATTCCCCTCTATTGGGGCATATAAAGTTTGCAATACCAAAGGGCCTCTCTTCCCAATGATGGCCGACTAGGCAATCTTCTGCTACATATGCAGCTAGAGAAACAAACTCTGTGGGTTCTGGTTATTTCATATTGTTGTTCCTCTTATAGGGTTGCAGACCTCTTCAGCTCCTGGGGTTCTATCTCTACCTTCTCCATTGTGGGCCCTGTGTTCCATCATATAGATGACTGTGAGCATCCACTTCTTTATTTGCCAGGCACTGGCATAGCCTCATATGAAACAGTTATATCAGGGTCCCTTCAGCAAACTCTTGCTGTCCTATGCAATAGTGTCTGAGTTTAGTGACTGATTATGGGATGGATCCCCTGGAAGGGTAGTCTCTGGATGGTCCATCCTTTCATCTTAGCTTTAAACTTTGTCTCTGTAACTCCTTTCAGGGGTATTTCATTTCCTATTCAAGGGAGGAATGACATATCCACACTTGGGTCTTCCTTCTGGCAGTAAGATTCAATACAGATGTAATGCCAGTGAATTATAACAATGATCATCATGGTAATCTATCCCTAGAGATCCAAGAGTGTCACTCATGTGTTGGTGGTAATCAACAACTCTCTAGTTTGACTCCAGGCCCTGCTAATAGTAGGATAGTCATGAGTTTTCTTAGAAAATAAGCCAAATATCCATAGCTAGGAAGGTCATAGAGATTAAAAAAGAACCTAGTACAATCATTTTACTAGACCACCATGATTTCTAGCTGTACCCCAAAACTTACACACATATAAGTGTAGCTTTATAGCACCAAAGGAGCTTAACTTTACAGCACATGGAGACTGTTATAGACAACACAACAGAGACTAATGCACAAATCACTAAATTCTGTTAATCTCATCTTCACTGGATATATTCACAACTCAAAACCTGCTCCTAAAGCTCAAGGTACATTTCAGAAGAAGGGTACAAATATTTTAAGAGTGACAGGGTCAGAAAGACTGTGAAATTGTGGCATTAGAAATGACAAGGAAACTACTTCAATGATACCTCAGTAATAACTACTGAAATAAAGCCTGAAAGACAGCAGCATCAATACCCAGGATTCTTTTGGAGAGGAAAATGTCACTGGGTTCCATAAAGGTCTATAGACAAAGATCTATATAAGCAACAGCTCAGTGAAGGAATATTATCGAGATATAAGCCCAATAGTTGCTTATCCATCCATCATAAAGTATATTATATATCACATAATATACTGAATCTGGTTAGCATGGCTTGTATGCATATTATTGTATATGTACAATAATAACAGAAGGCCATCGTTTTAAAGAGAAAGAGGGATACATGGGGTAGGTTGTAAGAAGGGGCTCATGCGATGTGTTAGATAAATGATAGGGAAGAGAAAAGTGATATAATTACATTTTAATTAAAAAGTAAAATACAAAAAAATTAAAATAAGGTCCCTGATTAATACAAAATGAACATATAGCATATTTTAATAACTTCAATACAAAACATTTACTAATATATGTATTTTCCTGTTGAGTAACGGAGGCTAGAAGAGTGCTGTACAATTACATGTAATAGCTGTGCAGTTAAAATAGAACTTACCTTATTTAAGATAATTTAATCTAGATTTCCATTAATTATTTTTCAAATCATAACCCTGCGCTGTCATATCCAGTGATCCTCCAATGAATACTGGACCTTTCTTTACCTTACCTTTCTTTGAAAAGTTATTTTGTCTTAGAGCTTGTACACATATATTTAACTTCAATGAAACAATAATAAATAGGCCAAGTACAAGAGTTCATCCTATTGTACAAGGAAATTATGCAAGCTGTTTTTTATAGGTACATATATCCTAGAAAATGTGCTTTATTCCAAAGTAAAAGAAGTTCAATTTGATAGAATATTTTAAAACAATGATGGAGCACACATTACAGGGTACAAAGCATATTATTTCCCTTAAACAATGTTTTAGTGGATTGGTTCAGACAACATATAAGTTAAATACTAAACCTGAGCTTTCAAGGATAATGTAGGCTACTTAAAGTAAAATTTTAAAGTTATATTTTTATCATTATTTATATTTTAAGCAATCAGATCATGGAATCTGACAGGACTTCTTAAAGTTAATTTATAATCATTGCTCTGTGTTGAAGGTGGTCAATTTCAATATTTTCTCACAAACTGATTGTTATCAGGAAGAGAAGTTAACAAACTGTTTAAAAGACTTCCTTTGTAGAAACAAAAGAAATAGGCAACTTCATGCTACATCCAGATGGCATGAAGGTAACTTGCCTTTGAAATGAATGTACCAATCTGACTTGCACTGAATTCTTTATCCTTTGACTGGATACCTGGTGCTTTACTTGGTCTAAAAGCCTCAAAGCTTTGGCTTGAATGGTGCCCAAACATGAAGCAGAAAGCAGTGAGTTTGATCTAAAATCCATAAAATCAAAAGTTTGACTGACCACAAACCCTATATTTTACCATCTAACTGTGAATTGCGGTTGGAAATAAAGTATTGCTTTTATCCCTTTCATCCAACATTTTGAAGGACATTTGAGGACCTGATTTATGGTTTTGTGAACGTAAGTGCGGATGTTAACAAGTAAAGAAAAATTCAATCACACAGTTGCATATGCTTCTTCAAAGACATGCCTTCAGTCCCCAGTGCTCCTGTTGAACTTTTTCATTAAATGGCTATGCCTAGATTATATGGCCCAGAGAGGAGAATTCTTTCCAGTATAGGTTTTAAACCAATGTGGTTTAGCAAAATTGCCCTATATTCTGACAATTTATACTGTAAATCTAAAGTATAGATTATGGCCATGATTCATTTAATTCACATGCTGAAAATATATTTGAAAAAAAAAAAAAAACATGTCTAAGCTGGAGAGAATGAGCAGACACACATGACGAGATTTGCTTACAAGATAGTACATCATTTTGCAAATGAAGATGGAAAAAGGATTTTATTGCATAAACAATAATTTCACACTAGGAGCTGGCACAAGAAGCCAGTGCACACTTTAGCAAAACAGATTCACCCCAGCAATGTCTTAATTGCTGTAACTGGAAAAAAAATCACCCATGGAAGCATCTCCATTACTCTCTCATCAGTTTACTAAGGTGTTGATATATATTCAAATATCTACAGACACACTTGATTCAGCTTCTGTTTGACTAGATTTCTTTGTTTAAAAAATTTCCAAACAAATTTCAAAATTCTATTAAGAATAGAGCTGGTAGAAAAAAATACAAGTTGTAGAGAAAAAAAAAAAAAAAACTATGCTAGGGCAGAGACATTTAAACAAGATAACATAAAAATTAAAGACATTTGTAGTCTTAAAAGAGCTCATTAGTAGCTGGCCTAAATCATTTATTTGTATCTGTACAGTGCACCATAGCTGCCTGTTCTCTGACCTGATAGCATTGACATAAAATTCTGACAGATAAATATTAAATTGGCTAACATTGAATCTCAGTTAAAAAAAAAAAAAAAAGAGTGCCTGATATTTTACTAGAAACTTCCAGCAGATTGCAATGGATATTAGAACATCTCTTAATTTTTTTTCTATTTTGCTACAAATACTTCCATTGAATTTTTTGCAATGTCAATTAATGCTGAGTATTTGATATAAAATATGATGTGACATTCATTTTTACATTTCATGATTTGTGTCACTTCACCTATTCTCTTTATTAATTAGATCTGTTAACACTTGGACCACTAGGAAGAGGTCAAAAAGATGGAAAGTAGGGAATTTTAGTATAAGATGAAAACTGCATTTATAATGTGACATATATAGGTTTGCATGCACATGTGAGTGTGTGTGTGTGTGTGTGTGTGTGTGTGTGTAGTGTGTGTGTAGGTATTTAGGTAGGTATAAAGCTCTACTTTATAAAGCCAAATATTCATAAAAATGGAAAGGCTCAAGTTGTTCTTAAAGATAAGCAGATATTTTGTAGCTTCTCTGTTTTCACTAAGGCTTAGACCTCATGCTGCTCAAGACTTTTACTTGTAACCATAAAGTAACTTGTAACTTATGTGAACTGTAATATTGTAATTCCATTATTTCATACTGTATCAAACTAGTATTACATTATTATGAGATTGTAGGTTGCGAAAACCACATACTGTTATATTCCATAATAACTTAAACAATAGTGAAATGCACTATAAAATATTTTGAAGAGATAAAAGATGAGTTCAAATTAAAATGACTTAGTAGCATACATGAAATCCTTAGATGTATTGATTCATTAGCAATTGCCCAGTGCTTGCTATGGGCAAGATACTCTTTACCTCATTACAATGTAAAAATGAGAGTTCTCATTTTTCAGGTTTAAAAAAAAAAGTATGTCTTAGAGACAAATTGTCCTTTGAGGCTACACCAATAGTAAGTAGAAAGTTAAAATTTCCCAATTATATCTGGCTTGAGTATTCATGAATTTTAACCTGTCTTATCACCCATGCTCTCTTTGCTATAACTAATTGTCCACTTTTAAGAATTTATTTTTAAATATGTCTATGTGGAGTTTGTATGGAGATATTTATGTGTGTTCAGGTATTTATGGGATAGAGGCATTGTGCCACCCTGAAACTTGAATTGCACACAAATGTGAGGAACCCAATATATGTGCTAAAAATCAACCTCTAAAAGACCTGTGTGGATTTGTTTGTTTGTTTCATGTAAAGCATATTTAAGTAATGTCATTACTGAAAAAACCATATCATTTACAGGAATGTATATTTACTTCTGTTCGTGATTTTTATTTTAAAAGAATCTACAAGGATCTCTATAAGAGAATATTAAAATCTCATTAAAACTATGTAAAAATTACATACAATCTTTTAAAAAGTTTGGTAGACATACTCACTGGGGACTAAATTGTTCTGAATAAAAAGTGCATGAAATTAAAGCCACCTCTTCATTTCACTCCACACTGCAGACTAGATATTTTAAAAGGGCATTTGCCTCCAAGATGTCTAGCAATTTCATTAGAATAGATAGATTTTTTTCCGAAATATAAAACTCTTAGGTAATGAAAAGTATTACTGGCCTCTACTTTGTAATACTTTAGTGCATCAGATACCGTAATTAGTTCTAATTACTTATTATTAATAATTTATTATTAAAAATAATTTCAAGATATAAACATGTAAGCATAAAATGCTCTTTCTATAAATCCCTCCAGATCCTCTCCCCCTCCCTATCTTCTCAACTTTGAGTCCCTTCTCAAACAACAAAACAAAACAAACAAACAAAAACACACCACTACAACAAAAAGCTTCAAATCAAGGAAACAATATAAAATGTCATCGAAAATGAACAAACTGTAACCCAATAAAATCACACACACAAAAAAAAATAGCTGAGTTCATTATTTGTTGGGCAAGTACTCCAGAACATGAGGCCTGTCCTTTAGTATTTGACAAATCTACTTTCCCTTCATTGGATAAACTTGATTTTTGCCTCTCCCAGAAATTATGAAAGCCCACTTGTTAATTTTTACTATAGTGATCAAATTTTCATTCATTAACAAATGTATTTATTTAGTGAGTAAGTCAACTTAAATTAGACTAAGTAAAATATAGTTACATAAAACAAATGCAGTCATCTCATAGTTGGGAATATCAACAGAAAGAGTCCAAGAGAAGGCACAAGAATCAGAGTTTTGCAGGCAAATAGATGGAACCAGAATATATCATCCTGAGTAAGCTAACTCAGACCCAAAAGGACATGCATGGTATGTACTCACTAATAACTGGATATTTGAGAAGAAGAAGAAGAAGAAGAAGAAGAAGAAGAAGAAGAAGAAGAAGAAGAAGAAGAGGAGGAGGAGGAGGAGGAGGAGGAGGAGGAGGAGGAGGACGAGGAAAAAGAAGAAGAAAGTGTCATTATGAAAAATGTTATCTAAAAAAATACAAAGCAACTTAGTAAATCATCAGCTTCCGGTGACATTTATTGAGTGCTTCCNCGAGGAGGAGGACGAGGAGGAGGACGAGGACGAGGAGGACTAGGAGGACGAGGAGGAGGACTAGGAGGACGAGGAGGAGGGGGAGGACGAGGAGGAGGAAGAAGAAGAAGAGGAGGAGGAGAAGGAAGAGGAAGAGGAAGAAAAAAGAAAAAGAAAAAAAAGAAAAAGAAAGAGAAAGAGAAAGAAGGAGAAAGAAAAAGAAAAAGAATATCCAAGATATAGTCCACAGAACTAAAAAAAAAAAAAAAAAAAAATCATCAAACTGAAGGGCCGCAGTGAGAACTCCTCAGTCCCACTTGGGAGGGAGAAGAAAGCAATCACAAGTGCAGAAGGAGGGAGGGCCTGGCGGGGATAGTGGAAGGTGGGTTTCATGGGGGAAGGGGAACCTGATACTGTACTAAGTGAGGGAAAAAGACTGAAGGCCAACAGAATGTAAACAGACAACCTCAGGAGGTAAGAAGTTGAAGAGAGACCCCTCAGAATTCACCAGAGACCTGGGAAGTGAGCAACTCTCAGGACTCAAAGGAAGGGACCTTAGATGAAATGCCATACTGTAGGGAGAGGGAACGTATAGAGCCCACCTCTAGTAGAAAGATGGGTCATCAAGTGAGGGAGGGGTTGCCATTCCCCAGTCAAAACTCTGACCCATAATTGTTCCTGTCTGAAAGAACTGCAGGGATGGAAATGGGGAAAAGCCCGAGGCAAAGAAGTTCCAGAGACAGGACCAAAGTGGGATCCAGCTCAAGGCACCTAAGACATGACACTATTATTGAGGCTATGGAAGACTCCCTAAAAGGGACATATAATAACTGCCCTCTCAAAGACCCAACACACAGCTGAATGAGGCAGATGCAAGTATTTGCACCCAACCAATGGACAGAAGCTGCTGACCCCTGTGGTTGAATTAGGTAAAAGCTAGAAGAAGCTGAGGAGGAGGACCCATTAGTAGGACCAGCAGTCTCAATTAATCTGGACCCGCACCCCCCAGATCTCAGACACTGGACCACCAACCAGGCAGCATACACCAGATGATATGAGCCACCCAACAAGTATACAGCAGAAGACTGCCAGGTCTGGGTTCGGTCTGATAAGATGCACCTAACCCTTTAGGGACTGGAGGCCCGGGGGTGTTTAGAGGTCTGGTCAGGTAAGTGGTGGGTGGTTAGAACATCTTCATGGAGACAAGGGTGTGGGGAGGAGACATGTGATGTAGAACAATCAGAGGGTGAACAGAGGAGTTTCATGATGAATAAAATCTGTAGTGTAAAATATATATATTTGTATATTCAGGAGTCACATATAAACACTAAATTTGAAGCTATAATATAGGCACAGAGAACATGGTAGAGAAACATGCAGGCTCTGCTGCTCCAGTCTCTGTGAGTTCATATGAGCTTTGATAATATAGATTCAGAGATAGCTTTCTTTTCTTGGTGTTATCCATCCTTTCCTGCTCCTACATTCTTTTCCCTCCTTTTCCACAATGTTCCATATTCTCTAACATGTGATTTGATGGAGATATCCAGTGTAGGACCCAATGGTCTAATGTCTCTCACTTTCTGGATAATGACTGATTGTACATCTGAATTTGTTCTCACTGGCTTCTGGAGGAAGCTTCTGTAATGACGGGACAATAAGGCACTAGTATAAGAATAACAGACTGTCATTAGGAGTCACTTCATCTACATTGTTTCTAAATTAGTAATATTTGGTTTTACCCTAAGTTCCTGGCCTACACAGTCTCAGGTTTTTATGGTTAAGAAAGTAGTATTGGATATGGACTGTATTTCAATTCAAAGGAGTGAATCTTGAATTCAATCACTTATTGCTTGGTTATTCCAACCAAGTGTTGTGTCACAATTGTTAAAGCATATCTTACAGGTAGTACATCATTGTAAATAAAATATTTGTGGGTAGCTTGTGTTTATGTTTCTTCTGATAATGTTCAAAGTGCCTTCCTATACAGCCCCCCCAAAAAATTAATGTAAGAGTGAAGGCTTTTTTTCCCAATTTTTTAATTAGATATTTTCTTAATTTATATTTCAAATGCTATTCCGAAAGTCCCCTCCCCCCTCCATCCTCCCTGATCCCCTGTCTACCCACTCCCACTTCTTGGCCCAGGCGTTCCCACAATGGAAAAGCTAGAGAGTGAAGGCTTTTTATAGTCACTGGCTTGACAGGTCCATTGAATTAGGCAGAGTTCTCTAGAGTCACAGAACTTATGAGTAGTATATAGTAAGGGAATTTGTTGATGACTGTAGTCCAACTCCCAACAATGGTCAGCAACTGCTGTGAATGGAAGTTCCAGTATCTAACAGTTTCTCAGTCCCAGAAGGCAAGCAAGCAAAGGAGAGAGTAAATCTTCCTTCTTCCAGTGTCCTCATGTAGGCCTCAAGCAGAAGGTCTGGCCCAGATTAAAGGTGTATGCCACCACATCTTTATTCCAAGATGACTTTTAACTCACAGATCTTCCTGTCTCAATCTTCTTGAATTCATAGCTACTATGTCTCAAGATTTTCATGCCAAGCTCCAGGTCAGAAACTATTATCTCTCAGTTTCCTAATCTGGATCAGAGGTGAGCCTTCCAATTCTGGATTTTAGTTCATTCCAGTTATAGTCAAATGAACAACCAGTAATTTGCTACTACATCCATGTTCAATGTGTTCACTAGGTATTCCTATCAGCAATTAGTCCTTGCAGTCAGTTTGTGGACAGCTTCCTATTATAGTGCCAATAGCCTGAGATGTGTAGGTAGTCCTATAGGGCCATTCTGGGAAAAATATAAATTATATGTAAACCCCATTGGAATATTGTAAACTTCATCTGGTGCTAATAGATGGCCAAATGGCATTCTGTCTCCTTCAATAGTTGGCAAATTCATTTAGCTCACTTTCATATATGTATATATTTTAGAAAGATTCTACTATATCATTTTTCCATAAAACTCCCAAAATTCCCGTTAATTTTAGTTACACCTACCTATATATCTCTCAACTCTATCTTCTATCCATCTCATCAATTGAGCTTCTAATTCCTGCCCTTTTTGTCCACCCATATCTATCTATTTTATTGTACTTTCTTAATCATATCCACCTGTTCTTTCTATTCACAATACTATATTGCCACTGGAAGTCCTATACATTGTAAATTAGTAATCATTGACTTACAGCTGATATCCAATTATGCACAAATTCATACCATATCTATCTTTCTGGATCTTAAATACCTACTCATGATTTTTTTTTTCTATTTCTACCCCATTTTCCTGTAAATTTGATGATGCCATTTTTTTAATGACTGAGTAATACTTCCTTGTAAATATATACTACATTCTCTTCATCCATTCTTCTGTTGAACAACATTAGGTTTTCAGGTTCAAGCTATTAGAACTATAACAGCAATGAACATGAATAAGCAAGTGTCTCTGTGGTAAATTAAAGCACCTTTTGTGGCTATGCTACAGCTGTATCTTGAGGTAGGTAGAGTCCCATATACCTGCAGGAATTGATTCCCTTAATGGCTATACAAATTTTCCCTCCCATCAGCAATGGATAAGTGTACCTCTTATTCCACATCCTCCCCACTATGAGCACTCACTTGTTTTGTTGATCCTAGATATTCAAACACATGGCAAATTAAATCTCAAAGTAGTTTTGATTTTCATTTCCCATATGGCTAAGAATGATAAATTTTCTTTACATGTTTCATAGCCTTCAGATTTTTCTCTACTAAGAATTCTCTGTTTAGATCTCTACCCAGTTTTAATTTGGTTATTTGTTTTTTGTTTTATTTTGTTTTGTTTTGTTTTGTTTGTTTGATTGTTTGTTTTTTGATATCTAGTTTTCTGAGTTAATCATATATTTGGGATATTAGCTCCCTATTGGTGGTAGAGTTGCTAAAAGTATTTTCCAGTTCTATATGATACCCCTTTGTCCAAACGAAGCTGGTTATTTGCCTTGCAGAAACTTCTCTGTTTCATGAGGTTTCATTTATTAATTGTTGATTTTAATACCTTCTAGCCTCTTAGTGCTGCTTTCATTGTATCCCATAAATTTGGATATGTTGTTCCTTCATTTTTATGAATTCTGCGAAGTCTTTTATTTCTTTCTTTTTTCACTGACCCAGTAATCATTTAGTAGAGAGTCCTTCAGTTTCCACGAGTTTTATAGACTTTCTCTCCTGTTTCTGTTGTTGTTGAAGTCCAGCTTTAATCCATGGTGGTCTGATAAGATACAAGAAGTTATTTCCATTTTCTTGTAACTGTTGAGGCTTGCTTTGTGACTGACTATATGGTCAATTTTAGAGAACGTTTAGTGGGGTCCTAAGAGGAAGGTATATTCTTTTTTGTTGTGGTAGAACGTTCTGTCAATATCTGTTACCTACATTTGATTTATAACCTGTTACTTTCATTATTTCTCTCTTTAGTTTTTGACAAGATAACCTGTCTGTTGGTGGTAGTGGGGTATTGATGTCTCCCATTTTTAATGTGTGGGATTTAATGTGTGAATATACTTAAATAATGTTTATTATATGAATGTTGGTACCCTTGTGTTTGGGGGCATGCATGTTCAGAATTGAGATGTCATCTTGGTGGATTTTTCCTTTGATGAGTATGAAGTATCCTTCCTGACCTCTTTTGATTAATTTTGGTCAACAGTCTAATTTAATAGATTCTAGAATATCTATTCCAGCTTTCTTCTTGGATAATTTTGCTTGGAAAATTTTTGACTCATAAAGTCTTTACCTGTTCCAATAAGTTCAACACTGTTTTTTATATTCTCTTCCACCAGGTTCAGTATTTCTGATTATATGCTAATGAATTTGATCCATTTGCAGTGGCGTTTTGTGCAGTGGAAAAAGTTTGTGTCTATTTTGGATTCTTCTATAAACAGCCACCCAATTTGACCAGCATCATTGGTTGAAGATAATGGCCCCTTTTCCAGTGTTTATTTCTGGCTTCTATACAATAAACCATGGATCTATAGGTATATTGATTTATGTCTGGACTGTCAATTCAATTACATTGGTAAATGAGTCTTTTCCTGTATCAATGCCATTGTATTTTATTACTACATCTTTGTAGTCCAACTTGAAATCAGGGATGGAAATGCCTCTTGCAGTTCTTGTATTATTCAGAATTATTTGAACTATTGTAGTTGTTGTGTATGGTGTGTATTTTGATATAAAGCTGCCAGTGTCTTTTAAGTAGCTAGGAAGAATTTTCTAGGAAGTTTGATGAGGGTTACTTTGAATCTATAGATTGCTTTTTGTAAGATGGCCTTTTTAAATATTTTACTCTGACAGATCCTCATATCTTCTCAGATCTTCAAATCCTTTCTTCAAAGATTTGAAGTGTTTATTATGTAAGTCTTTCACTTGATTTTTTAAAGATACTCCTAGATATTATATTTTTGAGGCTATTGTGAAAGTCAACATTTCCCACATATCTTCCTGAGACCATGGGTAGTCATATATATGAGGCCTGCTGATATTTGTGAGTTAATTTTGCATCCAGCTACTTTGAGAAGGTATGTATCCAAAGTCTTTTTAAAATGCTAAGTCTAAGGTTCCAAGTCTCCCTAAATTTCCAAAGATCTCACATATGCAATCCATTAAAATTAAATTAATAAATTATTAAATAGATACACACATACATGCATACATACATGCATACATACATACATACATACATACATATATACATAATGTAAATAAATGAGTGAATAAAATTATATACTTTCTTACTCCAAGGTGGAAGAATCAGGGCACAAGTAAGGCATAGGAGAACCAAAGTTCAAAAATGTAAAAAGCTCTGTATTGGGTATCTGGGATTTACTTACAAATAGAGATTTAAAGAGATCAATTTCTCTAGCTCTCCCATTAGTAATACAAACAATTTATTTCCAAGGCTATGATGGGCTAAATTCTATAGCTTCTGCAGATCATTGGTCATGTTATGGTACTTGAATCTCTAAAATGATATGGTCTCCACTGCAGTTGAGCTGCTTTTTCATCAGTAACCTCTCCCATGGTCTCTTTGGGTAGTTTGGAAATATGGTTCAAAGACTTAACTGTTTTTTCATGACCTCTTCAAGCATAAGGTTTACACTTATATTCAACCTTCATGTCCATCAATAATCTGTCTTGGCTTCTGGTACCAAGCCTCAGTTACTTTCCATAACCTCTTCATTGATTTAAAACCAACACTTTCTGAAAAACTCTTAAACTATCAAGTTCAGTTCCATGTATGAGTCTATAATGGACTAAACCTCTCTACAACAATTATCAATCCATAAAATGACCCAAAGTCTTATCTGGTAGAAGTGTTTTCCATGTTTTCTCAACCGAATTGCTTGTTTTCATAATGACTCTGGATTGTATTAAGTCTGTATAAAACAATTCATCCTAACAGCTAAATGCACAAGAAATGATTTTTCTAACTTAAACAATGGTTGGTATAGAAGGAGAAGTACCAGTATTGACCTACCAAAGACTGTGATGGATTTGCCAGTCGAGAATGCCCAATAATATTAACACTGAGGCCAGTGGGATCTCTATCTGCCAAACAGAGTCATCAAAATGGTAAGGGGTTAGCTTTAGTATTCAGTTGACACTTTTATTGATTATTCAGCATTTTGTCTCTTGATTCGCTGTGATAATGATCAAAAAAGAATTGCCTAAATTGCTTTTATTCACAGGTAATTAAATCACACCACCTCACTTTGAGCTATGAAAGGATATTACAGTATTTATCTTGTCTAATAAGGCAGAAAAACAGTAGTAATAAGCTTTCACCGTGTTCCATTTCTTCTAACACAGATTAGTTGTAGAAGCAGAATAGAAAGAAAAATATTTAAAGGTAAAATACACAATATGAAATAACTTTGTCAAATGTCCTCATCAACCTTTCTCCCATGGGTATATAAATGTTATATCACTTCTTATTCAAATGCAAGGAGAATAATTTATTAGAAAAGAAATATGTAGTTACAATATACTTTTTCTTTGATACCTGAAATAACTAGTGCTATTGTCACTTTTAACAATCCCCACTTTTGGTAAAATGCTAACAATTGATACAATCTGAAATCTCTTGGGAAGGGAATATTAAAGAGGAGTGATCTCTATCTGTGAGCCTATCTTTGAAGGGGTTTTTGATTGGTAATAGAAATGAAAAGATAGGCACTGGGTGTTTGTGGCATTATTTCTTGGACTGGTCCCTGAATTTAAGGCTGAAGAAAATCTAAGGGTTCATGTGTATCTTCCTTTGCTCTTCACTGTGGGTGTGATTATTTACCTTCCTACCAGTAATGAAACTGCAATCCTATTAACCCCCTCATCTCCTAAACTACTTTCATCAGGATATTGTATCACAGAAAGAGAAACTAAATTATGACATATACCTTAGTAATATTAATTTCCTTAATACTGAGAAAGTAGAAGTTTGATAACTTTCTGGTTCAATTAAAAGTTCAACTGCTTTGATGAAACTGACTATTCCACTGTTAGTGTTGAAAACAAATGTTTGATAAAATTGTTCAACAAATTTCCGTAAAAGTGTAACTCCAGACGAACACATGTTTGTACTCTTAAACTTAAGATTGTCAAATGTGGTGGTACACAGTTTCAATTATATTATTCGTGCAAGAGACAGGATTACCTGAATTTCTAAGACATCCAGTTTTACCTAGGTAGTTTTATCTTGGCATCCTAGTTAGATATTGAGATACTATACTGAAACTAAAAGTAAATAAAAAGTGGAGAGGGAAGAGGAGACAGGGGGGGGGGGAGGAAGACTGGAAATAGAGGGAGAAAGTAGATATGTTTGCCAAGTATGGAATTTTTAAATTTTTTTCCCCACAATTACTAGCTTAAATTTACTAGTAGAGGAATCTTTTTATTTTTTTGTGCTACTGAATTCTAGTGTAAATATGTACAATGGTTAAAAAAATCAATAAAGACCTGAAGTATAGATTTTCTTATTTAAGGATGGATCAGTCTCCAAGCAGAAGAGAGTGGGTAGAAATTTATACATTCAAAGTGAAGGAACAGATAATAAATAACGGGCTTCTTATGGACCTGATGGTCCTTAATTGGACAGAATCTTCTTAGGGAAACAAATAGAAAGGTCCTGGTTTCTAACACTGGGAATCATTAGTTAGTTTATAGAGTATCTCCTTCCATTAGGAAAACTATCTGGTTGTTGAGCATGTTTTTATTTCTTGCATTAGTACACTCAGGAAAACCCAGTTTTCAATATTCTATCTTGTTATTTAAAAATACTTAAAATGAAGATGAATGGCATAAAGAAAATTATATAGATAGATAGATAGATAGATAGATAGATAGATAGATAGATAGAAAGATAGAGATAGAGATAGATAGATAGATAGATATTACTGTGATATATATATATATATATATTACTGTGATATATATATTACTGTGACATTTATATATATATATATATATATATATATTACTGTGATACATACATATATATATATATATATATATCTGTGATATTGTGAGAAAAATTATCAAGATGGTAGAAAGTAAACATTAATGAGGAAAATTGAAAACTAAAAGTTAATATATTAAATGTGTTCCCATTAGTTCTCAGCTTGGACTGTGAACAACTGAATTATTTCTATGCTCCATATGTCTTTGTAGAATATAATTTTATATACTTATATCCAGAAAAATCACTATTCCATTTGCTCCATATTCAGAGAAAATAAAGACAATTAGTTTCAACTTTGATGACTAGATCCTATGACAGACCTACCAGCTGGCACCCTGGGTTTGTCACACTGTTCAGATAAAGAGGAGAAATACATCACATACCTGTTCTCCATGAATACAGAAGTACAAAAGTTAATAGGTTGATTAAAACACTGAGTCATATAACATAAATGTTAATCAAATAGAGTTATTGGCATCTCTATTAACATTGCTTTAATAACACACATGACTGATTTGTTGTTGTAGATGAGTATTTACTCTTAAGAGAAACAATTGAAGAGATGAAATAATGAGAGTAAAACATGAGTCTTGAATACAGAATAAAATTTTAATATTTTATATTGAATCCTTTGGGTCAAAAATTTATACTAAGTCTTGTGGAGAGGGGAGCCTATCTCAATGACAGGATATTGGAGAGGGATAGTAAATGCCTTGACTTCTCTATAAAGTGTTTTCCCTCCTAAATAATGTAAATTGAAGACCTAGCCTGAAGTCTCCACTCTCTAGACTTATTTTAAAACAAGACTTAGAGATATAATCACATAAGATAAAATCATATTGGGAAGCATATTTCCCTAGCACCATCTGACATTTTTTTTTTTTAAGAAAAAAATTGAATACAAAAACACAAGATAATGAGGTGTGACATCCCATCAAGATAAAAGTAGAGGACAGGACATGTAAATAGGAGAAAAAGATGCATGAATTTTCAAACAAACAACCAGAACCTGAAAGTACTATTATTACAGAGACCTCAGGCTTACAGTTTTTGAATTATCGGACAGACTTCTATTGCTTTAACTACACAGTTTTTTTGTAAAGATTAAATTACCATTTTTTAACATGTGACTTAAACACCTAAACCAAACACAAATTCCCGTCATTTCTTCCCTCCCTCCCTTATTTTGTTTTGTCTTTTATCTATGTACTCTGGCACATGGTCTAATTTCATTCATTTTATTAAAATATAATTGATGTCTGAGCTTTGTCAGAAATAATCAAAAGAAAATTCACCTTATATAAAACAGGTACAAATTACTCTCTGTAATTGATCTGCAAACCAGCTTATTTTTCTCAATTCTACAGATGTTTCAAAAACTAATTTTATTTTACTTTGAATACTGGCGATAGAACGCTGGATTGCAAACATGATAGGCATGCTACTATTACTGAGCACCATGCCCAGACTGATAAGTTTTCTTTTTACTTTGCTTCATTTTATGAACATGAGAGTATTGCCTCCATGTATGCACATATATCCCATGCCTGACTGGTACCACAGAAGTTAGCAGAGCTTATAATGTAGCCATAACTGGAGTTATGTATGTTTCAAGCAACCTTGTGTGTGTGTATGGGGGGGGGGTCAAACCTGAGTCTTCAGCAAAAGCTCCAAATGCTTTTAACCACACTGACATCTCTCCAACTCCAGACACATATCTATGATATACTGACACAATGTAGTGGATAAAATTAACAGTGGACGGTTTTTGTGTCCATGTTTCTAGAAACTGTGAATCTCAAATCAAATATGGACAACTGAGATATTGGTATGCTTGTCGCACTGCTTTGCCCACACCTACTATTTTGGCTTATCACATTGTGATCTTTCTTCTGGGTGTGTGAGGAGCCAAAAGAGTTCAGTATTCCTTTCCTGTCTTCTAAACCCAATTCAATTAGATTAAGGATAATATTCAATTTTACAATGGAATGTTTTATATATAATCAGATTGAGGGTGAAAGCTCCAACCTTTCCCAGTGATTGTCTGTCTGTCTATCTGTCTGTCTGTCTGTCTGTCTGTCTGTCTGTCTGTCTGTCTGTCTGTCTATCAGTCAGTCCAAACTCCTCAGCTGACCATCATGTATCCTATATATACTGCTCCAGCTCTGTTGAATAATTTCTAACACTATTTCTAACCCTTGAGATCTAACTAGATATTAAAAACAAGCCAAGGGTTCGTTCTCTTTCCCTTTATGCTTCATCTTGTATTATAATGGAAATATTGTTCTCTTAATTTTTTCTTTTCCATTTGATTCTTCCCATCACATTTCCCTTAACATTGCTTTGACAGATGGGTCAAGTTCCTGCAACACTGGCTCAGCTGTGCTCTTCTTTATATTTGCCGAAGCTCCCTTCCTTTGTAGATTACTTTTCCTGTCAAGTGGGTTGAATTATAGCGTCTCTTTCTTATGAAAGTTCTTTGAAATGAAAATACACAGTTTTAAAGGTATATCTGAGAAACGCTGCTGTACAGATAGATTATATTAGGTATCTCAAGTCTTAAATGTAAAGAGGGATGAAGACAAATCTGCCAAAAGAAACAGGAATGGATTATTGGAATAAATTAAGCTGATTAAAATGAAATATTGCAGTATAAAAAATTATTTTGAAGCATTTGGCAATGTCCAGAGTCCGGTTTATTAAAGTATGGATTGAAATTCATGTTGGCTCATGTTGGTGTACATGGGTTTGCAGAGATTTTGATGATAGGAAATGATTTCTAAAATAATAAAAGGTAACAGAAATCAATTCTAAATCTAGCAGGGTATGAATTCCAGAGAATTTTGTTGAATTTTTCCATGTGGCCTTCTGCTCTTTTACTGCATGCAGCCTTGGCTCAAGACTAAACCCTGGCTAAAAGACATTAGCTCAAAATTGAGGCTCCTGTAAACTTGGTCAGCAAAGGTTTTTCTGTATGAGACTTCGGCTCTTACAGAAAGAGGTTTAATTAGAGAAAATACGTGTTATGCTTTCCTGCCACTTTTCTCAACATCCAATGAATGATCATTAGATCCCACCATGTTTCTGAAATGACTGCTTCAGTTGATCATTTGTCTTAGAAAAAATTATTGAATGAATTTTAATTTGGGATTAGGTCAGAATATTAACAATTGAACTAATGGTTTCAAAGTATTTATTCAATTTTAATATATATTTATGGAAAGGGGCATTATAAGCCTTGAAGGTCATGAAACCAAATTTCAGTTACCTCTCCTGTGATCTAAAATATTCAGCCAAGATTTAATTCTTCACTCACAATAGGAAACATACATTAGACATTTACTTCTGGCTTAGTAAATTATAAAATTGTATGCTAAGCATGAAGTTTTTTTTTTCTTTAAAGTCCTTATGATTTATACCATTATGAAGACTTTTATATCAGAGCTCACATAAAAATTTTTCTGTGAAAGGTGATCACACCTAGAAGTGTAAGTAGCTAAGTTAGGTATTAAATCACTTATATGTCTCCCCGTTGCTGAGAAATTAAGTTTTCTACATGAAATCCTGTCATGTATTCCAAAATGCAAAATTTTACATAATTATGAAAATTTAAAGTAAGTATAAGAATCTTTCTTTGGTGTAATTTTAAATATGATTTACTGGATCAATAAAACAGATTAATATGCATTGAAACTTATTTTTAAAGTCAATATTCAATCCATCCCCATTACAAATGACATTCTTCAGAACTGTAAAAGAAGCTATCCTAAAATTCATATGAACACACACACCCTAACACACAGAACAAAAACAAAACAAAAATACAAAACAGCAATACTAACATCAATAAACCTGGTTAATCAATACGAAACCTAAGCTAAATTAGCAGTCCTGTAAACAGCATAGGTTTTAATTTCAAATGATGCTACTGTGCCATAGAAACAAACAAACAAAACAAAATACAACAACAAAAAACAAACAACAACAACAACAAAAATCCCCCAAACCAAAAACACTTGTTCTGACAACAAAAGCTGACATAAACATCAACTGAAAACAGGAGCTCAAAATAAATCCAAATTGGATTGTTGAAAAAGATTCCAAAAGCATACAGTGAGAAAAAATATATAGTTTCTTCTATAAATGGTTGTAGAAGCACTAGGAATCCAAGTGCACAAGAATTTAATTAAAACAGATCCCTGTCTCTTCACATGTAAAAGTATTAACATAAATTAGAATAAAGGGGCCTTAAAATGTAAACAGAAACAGAAACTAGTGGAAGGAACATGGTTAAAACAAATGGGACATAGCCCTAGGCAAGTCATTTTTGTAAAAGACTTCAGTACACTGGAAAGAATACCAAGAACTGATAAATGGAATTTTATGAATTAAAAAACATTTTTCACAGTAAAGGACATAGGAAATGAGTAAAGAAACAATCTGTAAAATATACGAAAATTTTCTAGCTGTCGATCTCTTCTGGTTAGTTTAGTTAACTTTATACAAGTTAAATTAATCTTGGAAGAAGGAACCCCAGTTGAGAAAAATACCTCCACACTTTGGGCTATAGGCAAGTCTGTGAGACATTGTCCTGGTTTCTAATAGATATAGAAGTGCCAAGCCCTGCAAGGTAGTGGCACTCCTGTGAGTGCTCCTGGGTTGCAGTATAGGTAAGCCTAGAGAAAAAAACAAAACCGAAGCCCCCAAACTCTAAACAGCTAAATAAATAAATGGGATACTAAAACTAACACTCAGTTCTTAAAGGTTATTGCTTATAGCTGGATTAAAAACATAAAAAATTAATATATAAAATATGCTCAACATTTGTAAAAGTCAGATTGGATGGGAAATTAAAAGTATATTAGGATTTCATCTACCTCATTCAGAGTAACTATGTGTGAGGAAATAGACAAACATCTTAGTAAATTCTTATACTCTACTGGTGGGAAAATACTTGTGGTTCACACTACTGGTGGTCCCGGCAATATAGGGATCTGTATGAACATTTCATAGAATGTGAATAATACACCTTCAATATACTTCAGTTGTACCACCCTTGGGTACACACCAGAGGGGCTCCAAGTCAGTTTACCTCAGGCAATCCTACATATTTAAGCTTACAGCAGCAAAACTCACAACAGCCAAATTCTCTAAAACAAATTGGGTTCCATTAAGAGGCAAATGAGTACATAAAACGAGTTCCATGTACACAATAAAGTTGTAGTTAGCCATAAAGTAGAATGAAAACACTTACCACCTTATAAGACAGGATTTCCAAGACAAGTAGGGATATCTAGACATAAAACTTTTGCTTTGGTAATTTCTGCTTCTTTCTTCATACAATTTACTACTGATTCCCTGCCCTAAAAGAACATGGGGCTTTACATACAGTGTCTTCTTATTGTAGATTCTCTTGCAGAAACTCTTTAATGCTACATAGAATTGTACTTTGAAGTCAACAGCATTGAAATATAGTAATATCTCCTAAACAAACAACAAAGACCTTTAGTTTTGTTTAACTTATTTTCTATTATGAAGCAAACATCGTTATACTTTGTAACCTCAATAATTAGAGATTATGATTTAGCATTGTATGTAATAATTAAACCACTTTCTTAAATCAATCTATACCTTTCTAAAAATCCACTGTCTTCTCCAGCTAAGTGTGAGGTGTCAGACTTTGGTCAGAATTGTGATGAAAGTTGAATGTTTGTGATTACTTTTAATTCATTCTAGGTTAGAACCAGACTCCACAAAACAGAAAATATCACTTGACCTATAACTACCTTTGATTTTTTTCCACTTCATTTACCTTTACATGGCTTTTGCTGTTGAGATACAATTTCTCACATTAAAAAAAGGAAAAAAAAATAATATGATTATGACTTTTTGCAAACATGTAAATGAATTCAGATAAATTATCTAAGTATTAATTTGATTCAGTAAAAACAATCAACAATATAATTGCTTTTTGAATTAATCCATCAACTTAGGCAATCAATCATGCAGCTCTAAATCTTACACAGCAAAGGAAAACTAAGCCAAGAATACTATGGTATAGTTAAAACTCTAGATTAATATTTAAGAAATATACATTTATAAATATACTTATATACATACATTTATAAATATATTTATTTATACATATATAAATGTGTTTATTTTCAGACATTAATTAGATTTTAAAATTCTTTTAATACTATCTAGCACTTAAAAATATTATTGCAAAAACACAAATATTTCAAAAATATTGATCTATCATAGTTGTGAATTTTAAAATATCATGTTAGAACATAAGTTTGGCTTTTGGAGACTTTTCTAACACTGTATCTGTATTCCTTAAATTGCTTATCCAAATTTCATCAGTCAACTCATTGAATCAGTCAGTGTTTCCCTTTATGATAATGTAGTTGCAATAACAGTGTATTAAGGAAAACTTACAATAATATGACATTTCTCAAATGTATTTATTGTTATCAACTAATTATATGCATTGGAGCCTGGCGTGGTGGCGCATGCCTTTAATCCCAGCACTCTGGAGGCAGAGGCAGGCAGATTTCTGAGTTTGAGGCCAGCCTGGTCTACAAAGTGAGTTCCAGAACAGCCAGGGCTATACAGAGAAACCCTGTCTCGAAGAAAAAAAATAATATGCATTGGATCTTTAAGTAGTTTGAGTTTCAGAATATTAAAGTAAGAATAGTATGTAACTTTTGCATTTGGAATCTATAATAATTCAACAATTTCAGAAATCTTTGTTTTGTTTTGAAACATATTAGTAATGTAGCTAAGACTGGAGTAGAAATCAGTGTGCATACCTGTCTGAGCTTGAAATGACATCAATTCCAACTGCTATGTTTTATTGCATGTTCCCAGCTGATTTAGCTACTGACCACATATTTTGTTAGTTTTCATATCTTTTTTCATATTTTAATTGAAAATGATAATATAACAGAATTTTCTGTGTTCTTCTGTATAAATTTACAAAAACATTTTTTTTTCATTTGCTGAAACTTTTCTAGCCTATTGCACAGAGAATTTGACTTAGCAGCTCTCCCTGAAATTCTTTGGGGATCTTTAACAAAGATAACTGGATTCTTTTCTTTTCTCTTCTTTTCTCTTCTCTTCTCTTCTCTTCTCTTCTCTTCTCTTCTCTTCTCTTCTCTTCTCTTCTCTTCTCTTCTCTTCTCTTCTCTCCTCTCCTCTCCTCTCCTCTCCTCTCCTCTTCTCTTCTCTCCTCCCTCCCCTTCCCTCCCCTCTCCTTCTTTTCTTTTCTTTTCTTTTCTTTTCTTTCTTTCTTTCTTTCTTTCTTTCTTTCTTTCTTTCTTTCTTTCTTTCTTTCTTTCTTTTCTCTCTCTCTCTCTCTCTCTCTCTCTCTCTCTCTCTCTCTCTCTCTCTTGGTTATTTTACTTATTTATATTTTAAATGTTGTCTTTTTCCTGGTTTCCCCTATGCTGGAGCCATGGATTGCTCTATGTGTACTCCTTGGTTGTATTTTAGTCACTGGGAGCTTTGGGGGATCTGCTTGATTGATTGATATTGTTGTTCTTCTTGTGTGGTTGCAATCCCTATCAGCTTCTTGACTTATTTTTATTTATTGTATATTAGTCCTCTATCTGATGTAGGGTTGGTAAAGATCTTTCCCCAATCTGTAGGTTGCTGTTTTGTCCTATTGAAAGTGTCTTTTGCTTTAAAGAAGCTTTGCAATTTTATCAGGTCCCAATTGTTGATTGTTGATCTTAGATCATAAACCATTGGTGTTTGTTCAGGAAATCTTTCCCTGTGCCATTGTGTTCGAGGCTTTTCCTCACTTTCTCTTCTATCAAATTCAATGTATCTGTTTTTATGTGGAGGTTTTGAATGTCTGGATTTTTAACATGCACATGTTTCTATATAGCCTGACAGGGAAAGTTAGGGTGGGAAGATCGAAAAAGTCTCAGATTAGGAAGGGCCAGATGAGAACAGTGTCTCCTGGATATCACAAGACTACTGTATTCATGAACTCACAGAACGAAAATAGTCAGTGCTAGAATTAGCACAGAGTTTAAGATAGGTCATGAATCCTCACAGGTATCTAAAACTACTAGAAGTGGATGGCTTCTGAAGACTGTCAGGTTGTCTGTTGTTGTTGTTGCTTTTATGTTAAGAGACTTCCTAAACTGCCCACAGTCCAGTGGACGATCTTACACCCAATAGTAGTATATAGTCATCATTCACTAGAGCTGATGGGTCATTAATTAAGCTAACAAAAGAGACAGAGAGAGAGAAAGAGAGAGAGAGAGAGAGAGAGAGAGAGAGAGAGAGAGAGAGAGAGAAAGCTAGGGGGAGGTGGGAAGATGGGATGGTTTTGAAGAAGTTAAAGAAAAAAATTAAGATAAATATGATCAAAACACCCTGTACATCATTATCAAAGTAGTCATGAAAATATTTATTGAATAGAACTGCTATTAGACTAACATGTAAAAGAATTCAGAAGAATTGTTAAACCTTTATTAAGTTTCAAACTTCTAGTTATTTATGATACATCAGTTTTCTCTGAGTATATTTCTTTAAAAATTGATATTATTTGTAATAATTAGTTCACAGTAATTTGTCATTATTCTTATTGTTTTGAAATGAAGCTATATGATGTTCTTATATTTGTGCTTTATTTCCTCACATTTAATTAAATTAAATTTTTATACATTCATATGATTGTTAATTATGGTTTAGTTTATTTTTTTCTAAGTTTTAAGTTTCAAATTATATTTCTATACTTATTGTTATGTTACTTGTAACTTAATATTATTAGTATAACACTGATATATTTCAGATACTATAACAATTTTCTAGCTGAATGTTGCAAATATATATAATATTTAGTGCCTATTCCTTATAATTCCATCCTTAACAGAGCCAGATGTATTTATCTTTCAAATTACCAAAACAAGAACTGCAATTTATACCTTCGAGGTTCACTTGATTAAATATTTGATTGCATATGCATAAATTACATAGTCTACAACACAGAATCATAAATCACTTGGAAGTAGGCACAATGTGTCAAGTGATTTTATCTATCTCCTAATACTTCACATGAGTAGGAGCTAGTCTTTATGTCTTTGACATAGCCCCCTAAAATTTTTCAATAAGAACCTCACTTCAACTTTTATAATTATAGCAAAACTTTAGTTATTAATTATTTATTTATAAATCAGCAACAATAAAATACCTCTTAGAAGAAATATGTATATAAACTGAGGGAGCTCTAATGTTAAAAGTTGTGATCATTTTTATTTAAAGTTTGAGGGAGCATACTGACAATATAGTATGTCTAAAACTACAGAAACTGACAGAATAGAAGCATGGCAGCTTTTTTTTTTTAACACAGGTATTCTTCATAACCTGTAAGAGTTTGATGAGGTGGTAGAGATGGATTAGGGTCAAGAAACACTGGATGTTCTTTCAGAGTTCTTAATGCAGTGGTAGTTCTTAATGGTAATTCACAACATCTGTGACCACAGTTTTGAGAGACCAGATCCTTTCTTCTGACCTCATTGGGTAACAGAGATGTAAACATTGCACAGATATATATGTATGCAAAAACATGCATGCACATAATTTTAAAATAGCATTTGTAGGGGCTGGATAGATGGCTCAGAAGTTAAAAGCACAGGCTGCTCTCTCAGAGGACCCAGATTCAATTCCAGCACACCCGTGGCAGGTCACAATTGTATATAACTCAATTTCTCATGCATCTAACACCCTCATAAAGGCATTAAAGTAGATTAACACCAAATGTACATTAGAATAAATAAATAAAATCAATTTTTCCTAAAAATATAAATTTCTGTAAAAGTGATCTATGAATAATCTTGAAAAAATACAAGGGTACTTCAAAATTTTATTTTATTTGAGCTAAAATTATCTAGTTTCATTTGATTGAAATGCATATAAATTTATTAGAAAACTAAACATTAAATTTGAAAAATTGAAAGTTTTTGAAGTCAAAAGAATAAGATTAATTAAAATATATAATTACTTATGAATCATAAATCTTTAAAATTATAAATTTATTATCATAAAATATTTGAAAGAAACTAGTTAATCTATGTATACCCCAGTTGCTACAATTTTGTATCTACTCTTAATGACCTTTATAGTAAATGATAGCAAAATTATGAGTGCATATACATAGTCATGTACATATAGATATGCATCCTGAAACACTAAGCTTGAAAACCAATATTGAAATCTATTTAAAAATTTTTCCATGACAATGCTTTGTTACTACTTTATGTGCTTATTACAACTCAGAATTATACAATGTTAGTGAGATACTTATAGTAGAATAGATAAATTCCATTGTCTAATAAAGTAATACCCTAGAAAAAGAGAATCATTGATGCTAATAAATAGTTATATGGTAGAGAGTTAGATAATTTGTAGTCAAACATAGAATAACTATTGTATTCATATAAATTAGTCTGTAAGAAAATTAGATAGTTCTTTGTTATCTTGTCATCAAATGCAAAACAAAACCTTAGAATTTGCTCAAAGTAAGTTTGAAAAAACTCAGATTTACACACACAGAAATATGCTAAATGAGGCCTGATAGCATCATCATTTATTATAGTAAGTATTTTATAGCTTTAGTATTGTATTAGAATTAGGAAAATAATTACAAAGGTAAATAAGAATAGAGAATTATGGAAGAAAAAAAGAAGAGTTAGGAAATAAACCTTCAAAGTAAAAAAAAAAAGGAAATCCATAAAGTTTCATATTGTTTAATAACATATAAGACAGTCTAAGGAAGAGATAGACCAGATAGAGAGTTTTGGAACCTAATTGAACTGTCAAGGATCAAGGAGAAGAAAGACCATTTGCTTAAGGACTCTTAGAAGAAAATGTGGTTCATTTAAACAATGGAATAATACTCAGCTATTAGAACAAGGACATCCTGAGATTTGCAGGCAAACAAATGTAAGTAGAAACTATCATCCTGAGTGAAGTAACTCAGACCAAAAGAACATGCATGGTATGTACTCACTAGTAAGTGGATATTAGAAGAAAAAAAGAAAAAAAAAAAAAAAAAAGAATCCCACAATCCCACAGAACTCAAAAAGGTTAACAAGCTGAGGTGCCCAAGTGAGGATGCATCAGTCCCACTTGGAAGAAAGAAGAAAGCAATAACAAGTGAGAAGGAGGAGAGAGGAACCTGATCTGACATTAGGTGAAGGAAAAGGACTGAAGCCCTTATGGACAACAGAAAGAATGGAAGCAGGAACTTCAGGAAATAAACTCTAATTCTTTTCTATACACCACATCCACTACCCCAACCATCAGTAAGCATGGGTGATGTCTACTGTTCAATAGCTGCAATGTTTCAGTGCTATGTAATTGACTAGGAGTTGGAATATGTGGGACAATGTCCTTGCTTCCAAGAAAGGTACTTGGGGCAAAGAGGTATCATGCTAATAACACAATTAATGAAACAAAATTCTGACCATGCAACTTTCCGGTAAATTTGAGAATGTTAAGTAATATATGTGCACATATAAGTAAACATATGTACATGTATATACAAATTCCATACTATTTTATTTATCAAATGTAAGAAAAAGTTAGCTAAAAAAAGAAGAAAAAGAAGAAACTGGACTGGATGGAGAGCAGGTGAGTGCTCACTCTACCACTCATACTGTTTTGTCCAGTATCAAGTTGAAAGGTTGGGGGGAGAGTCAAGTAGGTTGAACTTTCTTTGCTTAGCCAGGCACTGCCTTCTAAGGAGCCCTTTGAAAGGTCTGTAGCTATATCATAACCACATGAACCGAGATGGTAAATAAAAATAAAAGCCACATAGTGAGGAGTGCGGGTATGTAGGCTGGGAAGTTATCTGGAACTTGCACGAGCCATCAGTTTGGCCCAGAGAAAAGACACCTTAGCTGGCCACACAGATGAAAAAGACTTCCTGGACCTTTCATTTGCCAACATCATCATAATGACCATTTTTTTTCAAAACTCATGGACATGATTTAAAAAAAAAAAAAATCTAGGGCAGGCTAGCAGTAAACTTAGCACAACTCAATGGAAGTTAAGAGAGAAGAAAAGGATAAAAGGAAGCCATATTATTTAAGTTAAGTCTGCATTGCTAAATACTTTAGTTTCAGAGAGGTGAAGAAAGGTCTTGATCACAAAACATGCTTCCAGCAAATGAATAAAGAACAAAAGAAAACAAAAGTCACAGAAATACGACCAAGTATATTTAATTTTATTTTTGTCTTTTTAAAATTTTGTTTTGTATGTTTGATTGCTGATTTTACTTTACTTGTGTTGTTTATTTATTGACTGTCTTTTTGTTTGCTTTCAATTTTTAGTTATATTTATTTATTTTTGAGAAGAGGTCAAACAAGGTGTGAAAGCACAGAATTTCCTGTGTAAAGGGATGGGGAGAATCTCGGAGAAATAGGGCATAGGAAAAATGTGATCTAATGCATTATCTATCATTAAATTTGAATGGAAGAAAATAAAAGCAAATCTTTTTAAAATACTCTATGTCCAAAGAGTAGGTGAAAAGTTTTAAATTAAAAAAAGAAAGAAAGGGAGAGGGAGAAAGAAAGAACAGAAAGAAAGAAGGAAGGAAGGAAGGAAGGAAGGAAGGAAGGAAGGAAGGAAGGAAGGAAGGAAGGAAGGAAGGAAGGAAGGGAATGTTATACTTTTCTGAATAAGTAAAGAAAAGGCAGAGGAGACAAATCTAAAGAGCTTCATGGTGGTTCTACAAGATGCTGAGCTAGCAGATTGGATTTCTGAGAGAAAAAAAAGTATAGAATATCAATAAACGGATAAGCTCTCTGTGTATCTCTTAACGTGCTTGAGGTGAAACCCATTGTTTCCTTGGCCAGGAAATTGACTAGCTGTAGGGAGAAACTCTCTTGGTCTTTTTAATTTAATTTAATTTAATTTAATTTAATTTGTAATTCATTTTTTACACTCCATATTCCATTCCCCACCCCTCACCATACACCCTCCAACTGCTCCACATCCCCCACCTCCTCCCTGCCTCACCTCATCTCTACATGGATGTCCCCACCCACCACCCCACCTGACCTCTAAACTCCTTGGGGCCTCCAGTCTTTTGAGGATTAGGTGCATCATCTCTGAATGAACACAGACCCAGAAGTCTTCTACTGTATGTGTGTTGGGGGCCTCATATCTGTTGATGTATGCTGTCTGTTTGGTGGTCCAGTGTTTGAAAGATCTCCGGGGTCCAGATTAAATAATACTGCTGGTCTTTCTACAGAATCACATTTCTTCTCAGCTTCTTTCAGTTTTCCCCAACGGGAGTCAGCTGCTTCTGTCCATTGGTTGGGTGCAAATAACTGCATCTGACACTTTCAGCTGTGGTCTTTCAGAGGGCAGTCATGATTGATCCTTATTGTGAGCATTCCATAAACTCAGTAATAGTGTTATGCTTTGGGACCTCCTCTTAAGCTGGATCCATATTTGGGGCTGCTTCTGGACCTTCTTTTTCTCAGGTACCTCTCCATTTACATCTCTACAATTCTTTCAGACAGAAACAATAATGGGTCAGAGGTGTGATTATGGGATGGCAACCCCATCCCTCATTTGATGTCCTGCCTTCCTGATGGAGGTGGGCTCTAGAAGTTCCCTCTCCCTACTGTCACACATTTCATCAAAGGTCCCTCCCTATGAGTCCTGGGAGTCTTTCACCTCCCAGATCTCTGGTGCATCCTGGGGGGGGGGGGGGTGTCCCCATCCTCCTACTTCCTAAGGTTGCCTGTTTACATTCTTTCTGCAGGCCCTCAGGGCTTCAGTCCTTTTCCCTCACCCAGTACCAGATCAGGTTTCCCTCTACCTCCCACTGCACCTCCCTGGATCTGTTTACCCTTCCAAATACCTCCCTTTCTCCCCACTTGTGATTGTTTTCTTCTCTCTCCCAAGTGGGACTGAGGCATCCTCACTTGGGCACTTCAGCTTGTTGAGCCTTTAGAATTCTGTGGACTGTATCTTCTATATTCTGTATGGGTTTTTTTTTTTGTTGTTGTTGTTTGTTTGTTTGTTTGTTTTGCTTTGTTTTGTTTTTTTTGTCTAATATTCATACTTATTAGTGAGTGAGTACGTACCATGCAAGTCCTTTTGGGTCTGAGTTACCTCAATCAGGATATTTTCTAGTTCCATCTATTTGCCTGCAAAAGTCAGTATGTACTCGTTTTCAATAGATGAGTAGTTTTCCATTGGGTAAAGGAACCACATTTTCTGTATCCATTCTTCTGTCATGAGGCATTGTGGGGAATCTCTAACCAAACAAGTAAAAGACCTGTATGACAATAACTTCAAGTCTCTCAAGAAAGAAATCAAAGAAGATCTCAGAAAATCGAGAGATCTCACATGCTCATGAATTGGCAGAATTAACATTGAAGAAAATGGCCATCCTACCAAAGGCAATCTATAGATTCAATGTAACCCCCATCAAAATTTCAATACAATTCTTCAAAACATCAAAAGAACAATTCTGAAATTCATCTGGAAAGGCAAAACAAAACAAAACAAACCAAACAAACAAAAACAAAAACAAAAACAAAACCAGAATAGTGAAAACAATTAAACAATTCTAAAAAATAAAGAAAACCTGGGGAGAATCACCATTCCTGACCTCAAGTTTTACTACAGAGCCATATATATATATATATATATATATATATATATATATATATATATATATATATATATATATATATATATATATATATAAAACAACAACAAAAAAAACTGCATGGTATTAGTACGGAGACAGACATATTGTTCAATGGAATAGAATTGAAGACCTAGAAATGGAACCACACACTAACTGTCACTTGATTTTTGACAATGGCACCAAAAATATACAATGGAAAAAAGAAAGCATCTTCAATAAATGGTGCTGGTCTAAATGGCGGTCTGTAGGTAGAAGAATGAAAATAGATCCACATTTGTCATCTTGTACAAAGCTCAAGTCCAAGTGGATTAAGGACCTCAACATAAGAGGTGATCCACTGAATCTAATGGAAGAGAAAGTGGGAAAGAGCCTTGAACTCATTGGCTCAGGGGGAAGTTTCCTAAAAAGAACTTCAATGACATATGCTCTAAGATCAAATCTTGATAAATGGGACCTCATAAAACTGGGAAGTTTCTGTAAGGCAAAGCACATAGTCGGTAAGACAAATAGGCAAACTACTGATTGGGAAAAAAAAAAAAAAAATCTTCACTAACTCCACACTGGTAGAGGGCTAATATCCAAAATATAAAAAAAAACTCAAGAAGTTAATCACCATAAAAGCAAACAACCCAATCAAAAAATGGGGTACAGAACTAAACTGAGAATTCACAACGGAGGAATCTCTAATGGCTGAGAAACACCTAAAAAATGTTCAAGGTTATTAGTTATCAGAGTAATGCAAATCAAAATGACCCTGAGATTCCACCTTACACCAGTCAGAATGGCTAAGATCACCTTAGTTCACAGCACATGTTGGAGAGGATGTGGAGAAAGAGGAAAACTGCTCTATTGCTGTTGGAATTGCAAACTGGTCCAACCACTCTGGAAATCAATCTGGAGATCCCTCAGAATATTGAAAATAGATCTACCTGAAGAACCAGCTATACCACTCTTGGGCATACACCTAAAAGATGCCCCACCCTGCCACAGAGACACATGTTCCACTGTATTCATAGTGTCCTTATCTGTGATAGCCAGAATCTGGAAACAACCTAGATTTCGCAGAAGAGAGAATCTCTTATAATTACTATCTGTCAATAAAAAAACCAATGACCAATGAGCTGAGGCAGGAAATAGGTGGGGCACTGGCAGAAAAGACAGGATTCTAGGAAGTAATATGTGAATAAAAGGAGAAGTAAGGAGAGATTCAACAAGATTGAACAAGAAGAAAGCCAACATAAGACAGATAAAATATAGCAGGTAGATGAAGTCAGGGAGACACATAGAAAGAAGCAGACAGGGAACAAAGGAATGGTAGCTAAACAAATGATAGACAAAGAATAGTTTAAATAGGTTAAATAAGTTACAAGCTAGTCAGGGAATGAACTAAAATTTCTGGCAGAGGCATTTAATAATAATAATTAGTCTCGGCATCCTGACTCTCTGGAACTGAATACATTGGGGGGGGGATTTAAAAGTTATTTTAACAATTAGCCAAACTAGAATTTTAGATCTCTACCTGAGCTTGAGTTTTCATTTCCTTGATGAATATGAACTAGTTTTCTTTCAACAGACTTTTACTGTTATGTGAAATTCCTGCCTCTACTGCTGCAACACTAATATCCCTGAAGAGAAGGAGTAACCTGGGCAATATGTACATTAGTATTTATTATTAATAGAAATAGTATATTTATTATATCTATTTGCCTATATTATATAGATATATCTAAATAAATACATAAATTAAGGTGAGGAATAGTCCATTCTCACTGGTATTATATGGAGATCCAGTTCTGAAGTTACCACACCAGAAGACACTAATGTATTGCCTAGAATTCAACCTCACTAACCTTTGTGCAGCCAAGAGAGACAGGGCCAATATTGTTTTAACCTACAAAATTAACTAATTTTATAATCTTAAAATAGTGTCATAATCTCAAGAACTATACATGAAGTAAATATATGAAAGGATCTTTAGTCTTTCAACATAAAGTAATATAATAATAAGAAAATATTCATATATAATCTAATTTAAATATCACAAAATATATCCATGTATTAGAACATTATATTATGTAAATTTGATATGTATTTTATCCTTTAATATATCAGTTAATAGATTAATTTGATTGAGATAATAGTTTATTCTATTCACATGTGTAGTTTTTATGCTAAAATAAATCTTTTTCTTTAAGGATAATGAGAGGACAAGTTTGAAATTATTTAAATAGAGCTTTAAGATCTTCAGAACCAAGGAGCATCAGCTAGATAGTAGAAGCATATATTTCACAGATTGATATAGTATGTATGAAGAAAGATGATTGACAAAAATCAATCTTAATACCAGAACTGCCAAAGCTCAACTTCTGCAAGTTTACATTAACATAAACTTCAGTGTTTTAACCTTCATGTCTGCCTATTTCCTTCCTGAGATTAGAAAGAAGACCCGGCTATCTAGAAATATAACTTATTTACATGATTAGCCACACCTTCACTGGAAATATTACCCTTCGTTTATTTCTTCAGCCAAGCTGCTTAACCTCTTTAAACTTTGTGCTTATCTGTAAAATATGGTATTTATAGCACAAACCTCAAGAGGCTGTGGAAGAAATTTAACAAGAATATATTGTGCATACTAAGTGTTTACTAAACATTAACCACTACTACTACTAAGGGGGTCAAAGCAAGCCCACAAAGCTTAAAAGCTTGTGGTTTATCAGAATCTCCAAGTCGAGTGAAATTACCACTCCTTTCTCTGTGGACTTGATGGCCTGAACCTGGAATCACCTCACTTATAAATAGAGCAAAAAATGGGAAGCATGCTAAAATATCTTATTCAGGGATAGTTCTGGAAGAAAATGTAAGCCAATGAATGAAATGTACTTTGTAAGTCTAGAGTTGCTAAAGCAAGTAATGTAGCTTTATTTCTGGTTTTGCTGCAGAAATTCCTCAGCATGATTTAGACAAAAGTAATAGAAGTTGTGACTATCCTATTTATATGCTGTTTTTAAACCTAAAACCATGTGATTATCTTCTCATGTACTTGTCATGCTGAACTTATATGCTGAGTTTCAACAATAGATCAGTATTGAGTAGATAGTGGCCTTGATGATATAAACTTATTTCATAAATAGATATAATAAATAAATATTAATCAAAATAAATATTTTGAATATTATATAATGTATCATAATTACCTATAGTATGAAATTTGAAAAATATCTATATATCACCATAGCACAAAAACATCACTAAAGACAGAATATAATCATAAGCAAAAAAAATCACTAAGGACAGAAAAAATATCGATATATCAACACAGCATTAAAATATCACTAAGGAATAGAATGAATTCATAATCATTCTCTTACTTCATCAGGTGAAGTAACCACTGACCACTCTGGATCACTGTAGAGCACTTGAGTAACATCTCAAAGTTTTCAAAACAGAAACCACAATGGATATATATTTTTATGCTTTGTTTACATATTTAATTTTTATTTTTTAAATTAATTTTATTGAATATTTTATGTATTTACATTTCAAATGTTATCCCATTTCTGTTTTCCCCTCCAGAAGCCTCCCTCCCAAACCCTCCCATTAATAACTAAATACATTCACATGATTTTTTAAATAGAATATCAACAGCTTCTATTTTATTTGCATTAAAATTTATAAATAAATTATACTTTTATTATTTAATATCTTAGCAAGCAATTTTTCTCTTGTGACTTTTATTTTTCTATTTTCATTTTTTTCTTTTTCTTTATTTATTAGATATTTTCTTCATTTACATTTCAAATGCTATCCCCTTTCCTAATTTCCTCTCTGATAATCCCCTATACCCCCTCCCCCTGCTCTACAACCCACCCACTCCTGCTTCCTCCCCTGGCATTCCCCTATACTGGGCATATAATCTTCATAAGATCAAGGGCTTCTCTTCCCATTGATGGTCAACTAGGCCATCTTCCACTACATATGCAGTTAGAGACATGAGCTCTGGGATACTGGTTAGTTCATATTGTTGTTCCTCCTAGGGGGCTGCAAACCCCTTCAGCTCCTTGGGTCCTTTCTCTAGCTCCTTCAATGGGGACCCTCTGTTCCATCCAATAGATGACTGTGAGCATCCACTTCTACACAGGGTCTGTATTTTAATTTATACTATGTTGTTTATCAGTATTTTTTCTTCTCTTATGACAAACAATATTAATTGTATGTATAGCACATGTTTATACAATAATGTAGTAGTATGCATATGGACTGTGTCCAGTTTCAGATTATTGTAATTAAAGGTGTCATCATTACTTGTATATAAATATCAGTATGATCAATGCTATATTTCATTCAAGTACATGTTCAGGAATGAAGCGGCTAACAAAATGTAGGGAGTTATTAACATTTTGAAGTACTGTTAAACTGTTTTAGAATGTTTTATGAAATCAGACAGCCTTAACTACAATGGAAAATATGTCTAGATTTTCATGCCTAAATGTTTCATATTGTCAGACATCTCTATTCATTAAAAATAAATTAAATTATTATATATGAATATTATATATTTATACACCATATACAATTCTGTTAATGTGTTTGTTATATATTTGTAATATAGTATAATCACATATGTAATATGTTTACAAATAATATAATATAATAATCCATTCATTAGCCTAAGAATTTCATAAGTTTATTGTTTTTAATAGCTGAGTAGTACTCCATTGTGTAAATGTACCACAGTTTCTGTATCCATTCCTCTATTGAGGGACATCTGGGTTTTTTCTAGTTTCTGGCTGTTATAAATAAGGCTGATATGAACATAGTGGAGCATGTGTCCTTATTACAAGTTGCAATATCTTCTGGGTATATGTCCAAGAGTTGTATTACTAGATCTTCTGGTAGTACTTGGAATGGCCTACTAGCTCACATCATTTCAGCCTGGCAAACATCTCATTGCTTGAAATTATTTGGCTTCTTATATTACTCACTGTCCAAAAAAATATCTTTATTGTTTGGCTTTGCCAACAAAAACGTTCATTACATGTTTACTAATTAAGCATTATAAGACATCTTTTTTAAAAAATATTTTTTCTAACTTAGATTTGTATAAGACACTATATATGAGTGAAATTGGTCATTTTAGCTGTAGTATACAAAGTTTTATAAAAGGGTTGTGCAGTGGTTGTGAGGGCACAGCTCCTATGTGCTTATTTATCTCAAAAGCTCTCAAACCAATCTAGAGTCATCATATATGCATGTAGTCCCAGGATTCTACCTCTTGGCATATTTCATATCTAAATCATTTTATTTTAGCTAGAAACTTTCTATAAATTCATTGTAAACTATATAATGAGTGATAGCTGATGGCTTTCATTTATAATAATAATTTTTGCTTTATAGGTTTATGGAATATTACTACTTTTGGTACTTAGAAGTCTTCCAACATATGGTATATTCTATATTCATTTACTCATACAGCAGTTATTGTGTTGATGAATCGGTTAACAGTTATGCGAATTCACAATTATGTCTTTTGTGAATATATGACTCTAATTATATTGATTAAGTTGTTGGTACTGGATTTAAGTATTTTACACAAAAGTCTTTATTTATGTAACCTTAACAAATTCCCTAACTGCTATTCAATGGGCCCATACTGTCCACAAAACTAGATGTGTTTAAATGAGTCACATTTTCTACCTCATGGACAGTGTTTTATGTCAGCTGTTTATGCCATGCTAATCTTTCCAAAGAGGTAGTATGACCCCATGAGGATTATAATGACCAAGGAATTTAAACCCTGAGTCATATTATTGTTAGCATTTTTCACACACTATTTTACTAAATTTCTATTTAAATTGTTTATCAACTTTAAAACAACCCCTTGATGATATCATATATGACATGTAATCTTGTTTCCAATAAAACATAAATATGTATGTATTTTATTAATTTCTTCTCTTTTGTTACATTTTTATAGTTTTCCAATGACTTTCTAAATTATTATAAAGCATATATTTGCTCTTAATATATTTTCATGTTTTTGAGATAAAGAGTGGGTTTGGGGGAACAGTGTTTTGAATGTGATTGAATACTGTCCAGAGGTTTATCCTCATTCTCACTGTTTGCTAGTGTTTTGGACTTCTGTAATGCTACTGATTTTCTTCCCAGTTGTTTACTAAGTTATTGAGAGGAGAATATTGGTACCTTCAATAATCTGGACTTCCCAGTTTTTGGTTACTCTTGGTGAGTTATTAAGTAATTTGGGTTGGAGTTTTTTTTTTTTTTTTTAAGACAGGGTTTCTCTGTGTAGCCGCCTGTCCTGGAACTTGCTTTGTAGATCTGGCTGGCCTCGAACTCAGAAATCTGTCTGCCTCTGTCTCCCAAGTGCTGGGATGAAAGGCGTGAGCCACCTCACCCAGTTGGTTAGGGGTTTTTAAGTGAATAATCTCCAAACAGATTATCCTGAAGTACAGACTTATAATTATGTTGAAACACTCTACCCATTTTCTATTGATGTATCTTTTTGATAATGTGAATATTAATTTGATAAGCCCACTTTATATTTTAAAAAATAATTTTATCTCTTAAAATTATTTTGGTTTCAGCATTTCATATTATAAAATTTGATTCATGTCTTTTATAGATAATATCTAGCTGCATCTTTACTTTAGGATCTTAAGCTTTCTCTTTCTCTTGAGTAGCATTCATAGTCCATTGGCTTTCAAATTTCATATATTATTTGGAATATTTTCTCTGAATGTTTTCTGTATCCTTCATCTTCATCCTTTCATTTTTTTCCACATTTTTATGAACATCAATTCAAGAAAGATTGACTACTGTAATTCTTCTTCAAATTTGAAAATATTTCCTGAAGCAAATATAACATATTGTGATTCTGTAAAGAGTTTTAAAGCACATTTACTATCTATATTTATTTTCATTTATTGGTTGCTTATCTAACCTAGTAACCATTCTGATGTTTGTCTTATCCAATAAATTTAAATTATGTTAAACATAACTGTATTACTAAAAACCTTTTCATTCAATCTTTGTATTTTCTTTTTTCCCAACTTTTATTAGATAATTTCTTCATTTACATTTCAAGTGTTATCCAGAAAGTTCCCTATACCCTCCCCCCTCCTGGCCCTGTTCCCCTAACACACGTGCACCCACATCTTGGCCCTGGCATTCCCCTGTACTGGGGCATATAAAGTCTGCATGACCAATGGGCCTCTCTTCCCAATGATGGCCAACTAGGCCATCCTCTTCTATATATGCAGCTAGAGACATGAGTTCAGAGGGTACTAGTTAGTTCATGTTATTCTTCCACCTATAGGGTTGAAGATCCCTTCAGCTCCTTGGGTACTTTCTATAGCTCCTTCCTTGGGAACCCTGTGTTCCATCTAATAGCTGGCTGTGAGCTTCCACCTCCATGTTTGCCAGGCATTGGTATAGTCTCCCACGAGACAGCTATATCCAGGCCCTTTCAGCACTATCTTGCTGACATATGCTATAGTGTCTATGTTTGGTGGATGATCCTGTGATGGATCCCTGGCAGCCGCAGTCACTGAGTCCATCCTTTGGATTCAGCTTCACACAACATCTCTGTAACTCTTTCAATGTGTGCTTTGTTCTTAATTCTAGGAAGGGGTGACATGTCCACATTTTTATCTTCCTTTTTCTTGAGTTATATGTGTTTAGTAAATTGTATCTTGGGTAGTCTAGGTTTCTGGGCTAATATCCACATATCAGTGAGTACATGTTATGTGAGTTCTTTTGTGATTGGGTTACCTCACTCAGGATGATGGCCTCCAGATCCATCCATTTGCCTAGGAATTTCATGTATTTATTGTTTTAATATCTGAGTAGTACTCCATTGTATAAATATACCAAATTTTTTGTATCTATTCCTCTGTTGAGGGACATCTGGGTTCTTTCCAGTTTCTGGCTATTATGAATAAGGCTGCTATGAACATAGTGGAACATGTGTCCTTATTACCAGATGGAATATCTTCTGGATATATGCCCAGTAGGATTATTGCAGGATTTTCCGGTATTACTATGTCCAATTTTCTGAGGAACCCCCAGACTGATTTCCAGAGTGGTTGAACCAGCTTGCATTCCCACCAACAATGGAGGAGTGTTCCCCTTTCTCCACATCCACGCCAGCATCTGTTGTCACCTGAATTTTTGATCTTAGCCATTCTTACTGGTGTGAGGTGGAATCTCAGGGTTGTTTTGATCTGCATTCCCTGATGATTAAGGATGTTGAACATTTTTTCA
>CACVCL010029850.1:47500-61515 GCA_902729485.2 Mus minutoides | reverse complement strand
CCTATGAAACTTTTAATATGTGCAGCAAAAAAGTATTTTTAAAACTGGATGATTAAAATTTTCACATATTACGCGCGCGTGTGTGTGTGTGTGTGTGTGTGTGTGTGTGTGTGTGTGTGTGTGTGTGTGTGATGAAGGTGGGAGGTGGGAGAGCATTCGTGCCCTGGCCTATGTGTGGAAAACAGGACTTTGGAGGCTCCGTTCTCACCTTCTATCTTTGTGTTGGTTCCTGGGATGGCAGTTAGGCCACCAGACTTGCATTTTAGGGTGGCCGGTACCTTTACCTACTGAGCCATTTCCCCCTCTCCTCCAAAAATAAGTGTTTCTATAATTGTTTTTTAAAAACTAAAGATACGTGTCTGTCCTCCTAGTACTTGGGAGACTGAGGCAGGAGCATCACTGCCAATTGGATGCCAGCCTTGAATACTTAGTGAAACCCTGGCTCAGAAACACAGAACGTAAAGACCACCCAAAGAAAGCCTTTCTCTAACATTCACTTGGGTCTTGTCTTTAACACACAGGGTGTGCTCTGTGCGGCTCCTTTGATTTTCATCATCCCCTCAGCTTGCTATCTGAAATTATCGGAAGAACCAAGGACACATTGCGATAAGATAATGGCCTGTGCCCTGTTTCCCGTCGGGGCGGTGGTGATGGTGGTAGGCTTCATCATGGCTCTCACAAATCCTCAGGACTGCACCCATGGGCGGGAGATGTTCTACTGCTTTCCTGACAACATCTCCCTCACAAACGCCTCCTGGTCTCATCTTCAGCTGACGACATAACTTTCGCTTCGGAACCTCAGCTCTTTCTGTGAGCTGGCTGCTTTAAACAACGTGTACCTGTGGTTGTCCCTTTGTCACAAGATTAGCACTGATGAGCGCCGAGACTTGCTTGTCCTTACTCTTTATGCCAATATGGAAAAATAAAGAGTTGAATATATATTTTATCTTAAACTAGGACAGGTATCTTATTGTGACTGTACTAATCTAATTTAAGAAGGACCAGGGAAGGCCTAAGGACCTAAGTGCCTAAGGACCGATGTACCTGCTTTCAGCCATACAATTATTATTATTATTATTATTATTATTATTATTATTATTATTATCTTGTATCTCAGCCACTGTATTGTGCTACCAAATAAGTACCAAATAAGTAGGTAACTAGAGGTTAGAACTGAAGGTGAGCTTCTTCAGGAAAAAAAGAAGGTTTAATGGGTATGTAGAATCGAAGGGAGAGGGAAATGCAACTCTTAGATAGGATAGCTACCTCAGCAGCAAAGAGAAGGTCTCTACTGTAACTTAGGGAATATCCCTTGTTTAGGGGCAAGTTGGTCCCTGGATGAATAAGAAACACCATCCCCCAATTATGAAGCACAAAAGGTAAGCTGAATGAGCATAGAAAGCTCTGTATGGAATATTGAAATTATCTCTAGGCTTTGCAGTTGTGGGAATTTGATGAACGAGCTCTTTGAAAACAGAAACACACACTGTTGCTCTAAGGCATTAGCCTGACATCCGTTGTGATTCTGATCCAGACTTACTGAGACTATAGCATGCCAGGAACTGAACCTAGAGACTAAAAGCTTACCCTGGGTATTCTAAGTTTCTGAGATACAATTTGCAAAACACAAGAAAATCAAGAAGAAAGACCAGCACGTGTATACTTCATTCCTCCTTTGAATAGGAAACAAAATACCCATGAAAGGGGTTACAGAGACAAAGTTTAGAGCTAAGACGAAAGGATGGACCATACAGAGACTACCCCCCCGGGAGATCCATCCCATAATCAGTCACTAAACTCAGACACTATTGCATAGGACAACAAGTGTTTACTGAAAGGACCCTGATATAGCTGTCTCATACAGAAGTGGATGCTCACAGTCATCTATAAGATGGAGCACAGGGCCCACATTGGAGAAACTAGAGATAGAACCCCAGGAGCTGAAGGGGTCTGCAACCCTAGAAGAGGAATAACAATATGAACTAACCAGAACCCCCAGAACTCGTGTCTCTAGCTCCATATGTAGCAGAAGATGGCCTAGTTGGCCATCATTGGGAGGAGAGGCCCCTTGGTATTGCAATCTTTATATGCCCCAATACAGGGGAACGCCAGGTCCAAGAAGTGGGAGTGGGTGGACAGGGGAACAGGGTAGTGGGGGGGGGGGACTTTCAGGATAGCATTTGAAATGTAAATTAAGAAAATATCTAATAAAAAAATTGAAAAAAAAAGCTTACCCTGAATCTGGGGTTCCCAACTGAACAGACATTCTCATTGTCTCGGGCTTTCTGGGAACAGTAGGGAGTTCTTGTGGACTAGGGTGTTTTGTTTGCTTTATTTGTTTGCTTGCTTTGTTTGTTTAGGGATTTTTTTTTTTTTTTTGAGTCAGGTTCTCACTATGCAATCCTGGCTGGCCTACAACTGACTGTGTAGACCAGGCTAGCTTTGAACTCATGGAGATCTGCCTGTCTCTTCCTGCTAAGAATGCTGGGATTAAAGGCATGAGAACACCATGGGCAATGACTAGGTAGCAGGTGCCGACTTGGAGGTTGTCAGATAGCGTATTTACTGGGAATCCTAGGGAGCAGCAGAGAGGGAAGGTATCAGAACTGAAGATGAGAAGTGGAACTCTAATACTGATGGAGCTCCTGCCACAGGGCTGGCCCTGTTCTGAGTACCTAGCAAAAGTTCCTGCTACTGTCTGCCTCCATGAGTGCCTGAATACGGCTGCTAGAGAATAGGGCCCTGGGTCAGACTGTCATTTGTAACTGAGCGAACTGTAAAAAGCTAAGAGCCAGAGGCTGGGCAACTCCATCATTCATTGTTAGAGACACCTGGGAGAAACAGCTGTGCCTACTACAGGCAGCCTCTATTCTAAGTAAGGGTTTCATGTCTTCAAATCTTTTAAAAATCTGTAATAGGTAGAAGAAAATCAGGATCAGCTCAATGGTTTCCTTACATCAAGTACCACCAAGATGGTAATTTTTACCTTTTCACCTGTCTTTCAATCAGTTTGGGCTATCCTGATGCTAATTATGAGATAATGTTAAAAGCAGAGTTAATATAGACATAATTTTAAAAATATACAGGCCATATATCCCCCAGGATCTATATAAAACTGTTTTACATTTGTTTCAATCAAGTGATGAGTGCTAAGTCATCAAACAGCACAGTAGGCCTAACAACGATTCTCAACCTTCCTAGTGCTGTGGCTCTTTAGCACAGTTCCTCATGCCATGGGAACCCTCAACCATAAAATTATCTTCATTGCTACTTCATAACTGCAATATTGCTATTGTTACTAATTGTAGTGCAAATATCCGATATGCAAGATATCAGATATACAACATTTGTGAAAGGGTCGTTCACCTCACGCAGGGGTGAGGTTCAGAACCTCTGGCCTAAAAAAAGGTAGATGGCGGCACAGCATTAGGAGCACTCACTGCTGTTTCAGCGAACCAGAGTCAACTCCCAATACCTACCTACATCAGGCTTCTAATACCTGTCTCTAACTACAGTTCCAGCAGAATTAAAACCTCAGGCCTCCTTGAACATTTATGCTGATATGCACATACCAAAATGTACTTGCAATTAAATAGAATACAAATAAATCCTAATTAAAGAAAGAGCCAAAGAAGCCCCGGGAGCATACATTAACAGGTCCAGGGACTGGGGGTGGGTTTTGTTTCAGCAGAGCATCATCCGTGCCACTGAGGTAATACAAGCTCTGTTGACTGTATGCTCTTCCAATATTTAATTTATACATTTTTTATCATCCCACCAAGGGTCATATATCTAAGCCATTATGCCCTTTAAGAATAAGTACATGCTTTTAGAATGGTGAATATTGTAACAGTTATGAGAATACTTTCATCCCATGCTAATGAAATGTCAGAGATGTTTGCAGCAGGTTATATATAGATCACCGAAGACTGAGAAGTGCTGGCCCACCGCGCACTTATTAGAAAGTGTCATCAGAGGTGGAGGAGAGACCTAAGCATGAGCCGAGTGCATCAAGCAAGGACGGTGCAATTTAATACTTAGCAATCTATCATCTTGTACTTTGGGTATTGCTCCAGACATGTTAATCTTGAACCTGCAGCTATATGAAAAAAATCCCCTGGTAGGAACCAAATGCATGTTTAATATCCAATAGATATGTGTTTGTTTTTTATTAAACACATGGAGAACAAAACCACCTTTGACCCAGTTATCAGGAGCATTATTGCCAACATCTTTTGAACTGTGATAGGATGAAGTTTGGGGACACAACATTGTTTTATAGAAATGCAGAATAACAGTGTGGCCAAATAAAGCCTAACCTTCCACCTCTAAGAGTCCTGTCTTTGCTTAGTAGGAGATCTCTGCCAAAGTTCATTCCTTCCATAATGCTCACAAAAAAAGCAACTCACAGGCTGTCATTGAACTCATTATGCTGTCATACTTTACACTTCCAAAGTGTCTCCTAAAGGTTTGAGTTTGGACACTCTAAAGTGCACACTGAGCAGCACATTTCCATGAAATATGTATGTATGTGTATGTGTGTGTATAAATGTGTGTATGTATATATATATATATATATATATATATATATATATATATATATATATATATATATATATATATATATGTATATATATGGTGTATATGTATATGTATCAGACAGCATCTTGGTCATGTAGGAATTGGATTCTTATCTAGTTTGCTTAGAACCTTTCATTTCAGTTCTGCCTGGAATTATATTCAGAACTCAGAGCAGGTAACTTTCCTCACTTCAAGATCATTTCCAGTGGCAGCACAGCAGGTGACAGTGGTACAGGTGACAAGTGGCACTCATCAGGTCTTTTCTTTCCTATGAGGAGTCTAAGTCTAGGTGAGCCAAAAAATTCCTAACCATTTCTCTGCTAACGTCTTATATTATTCACTTAAGGACAAGTATCTTAGACAGGAGCAAGCCCTAGGTTCATGTGCTCAAGCCTGCTGAGGAAGTAACCCATGGACCAAGTATGGTAGCATGTGCCTCTAATCCCAGCACTCAGAAGACTTATAATTAACTACAAGTAGATAGCCTCCATACATACATATTTAAGCATACAGATGGGTATACATACACACCTATATGTGTGTGTATATGTGTACGTATGTGTATGTAGATAGATATAGATATAGATTAGATATAGATATAGATATCTACTCAGGAATTGAAACAGGAGAATTCCAAACTCAAAACCAGCCTAGGCCAAAGAGTAAAATATAGCTAACCTAGGCAATTTAGACCCTGTCTCAAAGGAAAGAGTAAAAAGAGGGCTTAAGAATATAATTCCAAGCCGGGCATGGTGGCGCACGCCTTTAATCCCAGCACTTGGGAGGCAGAGGCAGGCGGATTTCTGAGTTTGAGGCCAGTCTGGTCTACAGAGTGAGTTCCAGGACAGCCAGAGATATACAGAGAAACCCTGTCTCGAAAAAACAAAAAAAAAAAAAAAAAAAAAGAATATAGTTCCAAGAGCCGGGCGTGGTGGTGCACACGTTTAATCCCAGCACTTGGGAGGCAGAGGCAGGCAGATTTCTGAGTTTGAGGCCAGCCTGGTCTACAGAGTGAATTCCAGGACAGCCAGGGCTATACAGAGAAACCCTGTCTCGAAAAAACCAACCCCCCCCCCAAAGAAAACCCAAACAAATCAACAACCCCCCCAAAAGAATATAGTTATAGCCAAGCATATATGAAACCCATGATAGAGAAACAAAGTGTGGTGGTTTGAATATGCTTGACCCATGGGAAGTAGCATTATTAGGAGGTGTAGCATAGTTGGAGGAAGTGCATCATTGTGGGGGTGGGCTTTGAGAGCTTCCTATTAGCTTCCTGAGGATACCAGTCTCTCTGCTGGCTGCAGTTGTATCAAGATGCAAAACAGTCAGCTCCTTCTACAGCACCATGTTTGCCTGGATGCTATCATGCTTCCTGCCATGATGTTATTGGACTGAACCTCTGAACCTGTAAGCCAGCCCCAATTAAATGCTGTCCCTTATGCAAGTTGCCTTGGTCATGGTGCCTCTTCATAGCAATGAAACCCTAATGAAGACACAAAGAATTCTTATACTCAAGAGAGGGCATATAGAATTTAGCAGAATAACAAACCAAACATATAGAATGGAGTAGAGACACCATCAGCAGGAGAACACAATGACCAGAATTGAGCTTGTGTTACTCATGAAAACAATGGCTTTCAAACTTCAGCATCTGCCAGAATCACGTGGAAGACTTAATTCAACAGACATTGTGGCCTCTCCCCAAGGTTTACTTCTCTCTAGTAGGGTCTGAAAATTCACAATTTTGTAAAGTGGCCCTGTGATGCCTGGTACTGTTGGTAAAGGACCACATTTTTATTTCTACTTTTAAAAAAATTTTTATTGGTTATTTTATTTATTTACATTTCAAATGTTGTCCCCCTTCTCAGTTTCCCCTCCGCAAGCCTCCTATCCCATCCCCTTCCTCCCTGCTTCTATGAGAGTGCTTCCCCCACCCCCAACTCCTGCCTCACTACTCTAGCATCCCCCTATGCTGGGACATCAAGCCTTCACAGAACCAAGGGCCTCCCCTCCCATTGATGACTGACAAGGCCATCCTTTGGATGCAGCTGGAGCCATGGGTTTCTCCTTGTGTAATCTTTGCTTGGTTGTTTTGTTCCTGGGACTCTGGTTGGTTATACGCTTAGTGTTTGGGCAAAGAACGGGCGAGATGAAGACATCTGCTTCCAGGCTGAGAGCATGCGTGTGCACGCGTGCGCACGTGCGAGTGTGTGTGTGTGTGTGTGTGTGTGTGTGTGTGTGTGTGTGAGAGAGAGAGAGAGAGAGAGAGAGAAACAGACAGAGAGACAGGGACAGAGAGACAGAGAGAGAGAGACTGAGAGAGAGACTGAGAGAGAGAGAGAGAGAGAGAGAGAGAGAGAGAGAGAGAGATCTGTATAGGAGTTAGGACAAAATGCCAGTAAGATATAGGGAGGGGCAAGGAATTAAGAACAAAGAGGAAAGAAGACTATAATCTAGTCAACACAGCTGTAGTGGGGCAACTGAAGGCCTGGGTCTTAGCCGGTCAGCTTCAGGGAATTCTGACCCTCATAGCCCACTTGTGAGACATAAAAATACACCAGCTCCTCAAAAGTATAGAAAGTTTTCCAAGGACTTAAATTTACAATAGAATGGCCTGACTCAAATATTTCCTGAACTGTGAAAGTAAAACATACTGCGAGTTGGGAAATACTGTTCTTGATGACATCATACAGATAAAGAACTCATCCTGCTCTCGTTTATAACTATTATTCCACGAGTGCTGGTTCATCTACCGTGAAGATTACCAATAGGCATTTCATTGTATTATTCATGTATAGCAATGTACAAGTGTGCCATTAAACCAAAACTACACTGGCCAACCGGCACTGGGTTCAGTCTGTTCTTCATTCTCAATTGTAGCCTGATTCCAATCTTTTCAAAATTATATCCTACATAAGCAAGTCCCCTAATCTGAGGATTTAGCCTTCACACTCTTTATTTTCTCTAAAGATTAATTTGTGTCTCACCTCAAGAATCACCTCATTAAACCTGTATTTTGGCAGCATTGCTTGCTTGCTCAAAAATCTTTCCTGGGATAAAGTAAAAATTCCAGTGGAACTATTAAAGATTTGTACTACATGGCCACCATTTTCTTGTGTAGCCACGTGGGCCATGACTACCAGAGAAGGATCCCATTATCCTAACACAAGTAACCATTTCTCTGCACTGAAACTGTTCTGAGTACATTTCAGACTTGATTCTGAAATTTTACACTTTACCCATCTGAAATGCCCAAACGTCCACCAAAATTCCATTAACCCACTTGTCCCCGCCAAATGCCATCCTCCACAGTACTAAATGGCTCCTTCATCCTTCTGTAATTCTTGTCATTATCATAATAGGGAAGAACCTTGTCTAACCAACAAGGCTAAAAAAAAAATCATTGGAAACAGAGTATGTTTTAAAGCTTCTTGTTCTCTGTAACCTAACTATGCCTTTTAATATAGTAAAATAATTATTTGGCATGGGTTTTACAGTATGAAAGACAAACTGGTTAAAACTATCAATAGCAGTCAAAATGTTTTCATTGGATTTTGCAACTATGATTGCCATTCAGTAAATTTTTATGTTAAATAGGCATTTATCAAAAAACCTGGTTGAAATAATTAAAGTGATTCCTTGTTTTGCCTTATGATGTATATACATGTAATAGTCTTCAAATGACCCAAGCACATACATATTAACCTGTGCTGATCTTTTCAGCTGTTTCAATTGCTAAATAAATACTTCAGTCAGCTTTCTCAATTATTAGCTCCTTAAGAACAAATCCATATCATATTTTTGCCAGTATATGCTTAAATATGTTCTTCCATACACCCACTCAATAAGCATTTACTGGCTGTCCCTCACCTGGATAAATTCAATCTATATTAAAATTTAGATCCCACCAGAAAACCTTGCACTGGTCCCTTTCCTCGATTTTCAAGAAACAGAATCTATTGAAGAGTTAAATCAAACTGATTATGATGTAGGTGCAGTTACCACTGGCTGGTCCTCAGCAGACAGCTCTGTGGTTTGATGTGACACTAAGAAGAGACACTTAGAAACAAAGGACAACAGTTTAAGAAAACTTTCTCAAGCAACATCTGTTGAGAATTTAACATCTGAAAAACAGATTATTTTTTATTATTTCTAAGTCTATGTATTTATCATTTTTTAAAATGTGTCTTTCCCCCAAGGATAAGAAGGCTAATTACAGAAGAAATGCAGCTCAGGCTCCTTAGATTAACTCCTAACACATATCACCAATGCTGAACTGGTTATATGCTGGAGAAAAAAAAACAACAGTAGAGCCTCCTCTAAAGAAAACTGTGAGATAACTATGGCTTGTAGAAGTTAGTCCCTGGTTCTTCCTCCCAGTCCCAGGTTCCTAGAAATAAGACTCTGACTCAGAATATATTTACAAATACCTTGGCCATATAGCTAGGCTCTTCTCTGACTAGATATAACATAAAGCATCCATTGTAAGAAAAACTCGTTAAGAACATCAATATCAAACAGTCAAAATGTTTTCTCCATTCTAGCCTGCATTCTGCCGTGTGTCTGGTTACCTGTCCTCAGGTATCACGTGTTCAGCTCATTACATCTTCCGGCAAATCTCGGGCCTCTTTCTCTCCAGAATTCTTTCTTCTCCATGTCCCACCCACCTTCTATTTCCTGCCTAAGCCACAGGCCATAGGCTTTTTAATTGACAGGTGATGCATTCATTCAATGCACAAGGTGTTCTCTCTACGATGGTTCTCTGTAAACAGCAATGTAGACTAAAGGCTGAGTTCTATGTCCTTGGGTTTGATGTTCTCTGCTGCCTCAAAACAGTGCAAAATGAGTTCAGCGCCATCCCATTCACTTCTGTTTTGTTTTCTCTTTGATTTGTTTTGAGACAGGGTCTTACTTAGACCAAGCTGGCTTCACTCTACTGTGCAGCTGAAGATGACCTTGAACTTTTCTGGTCTTCCTAACTCTAACCACTTGAATGAAAGTCATATTATAGGCATGCACCACTGTCCTGGGGACACTATTCCAGAAACATAGATAAACATATATGTGTCTTTCCATAAAGTCCAAATTTATTAAGTAACAAGGAATTTGTAAAGCTTAACAGTTTTAATGACACTGGTTTGCCATAGAATCCTAGCTTTGCCAAGGTGAACACAAGCTCTTTTATTCCAAGCTTAACTACTAATGACTCTCAGATCACACAGTAAATATATCTATATGTCTACATGCATATATATGGTTTATGAGATGAATCCAGACTTCAGCAGAATTCATGGGGTTTCAGAAGTGAGAAAGAGGCTATAATGAGATCACAGACAGTGCCACGAGAGAGCTGCTGCAAGAGCTACTGAGGTCAGATTTAAGAAGAAAGCTGCAGAGTTCAGCTTTGAGGTGAACTTCTAGAGGTAGATCATCAGCAGGAAACTGCAGACCAAGAACCGGTCTAGACGGGCAAACAGTGAACCTGTGAGCAGACAAGCAGTCAGGTAGGCTACTTTAACATCAAGGAACAGTTGGGGAGTCCTCAGGACTTGACACATACCAGGAGCAGCTGATAGGTTGGTATGAAGCCATATTATCATAGAGTATGTGTCTGTCACTTTATGAGTAGAGTACATGTCTGGTCTCACATGTCTGATAAGTTCTTGCCTATGGTTTCCCAGATATGATTTCAATCTAATCATGTGCTCCAAAAGTCCCAGTTCACCCAGTTCTATTTACAGGATAGCTACCTTTCTAGTTCCAGGAATAAGTCATTTTTCATTCTATATTGGGTGGGTGGGAAGTCATCCCTCTTCTTCCAACTGGAGTCAAAATTGCTTGTAAATGGAGTTTTCTAGGGCAAAGCAGAGCCTGGAAACCCACCATTTTATACAACATGAGTAAATTAGAATGGGGCACACGATTCTAACAGTCATTATGCCAAGTTGTTTCATTTAGTTTCTGCTTCAAGCTTTAAAAACATATAAGGGAAGAAGAGTGGCTTTCAACATTGAGGGAAATCGGGAGATGAAACCCAGGGGTTGTTGGAGCAGCTGTCTGAGTGCAGAAACACAACAGAAGATGTTCGGAGCCCATATGACCTTTCAAAGCCATTAAAAAGAAGCCATTGAAATGTTGGATTCGTGTAAAAAGTTGCCTAGGAATAAATAATTTGCTGAGTGTCCCTTAAATGCCATGTGAGGATGCTGGTCCCCAGATGATTCATTTAAACCCCATCCTGCAGTTCAGAGGGGCCTGCACTATAATTTCTGCAAATCTTCTGGTTTGCTTTCTCACACTCTCTTGGCTGCAGTAGACCATAACTGCTCTTTCTTTTGCATAAATCTCCACAGTACTCTTGTCCAGTGTTTCCCAGCATTCCTAATACTACAAGTCTTTAATACAGTTCCTCGTGTTGTGATGATTCCCCCAAAACAGAAAATCATTTCTGTTGCTACTTCATAACTGTAATTTTGCTACCGTTATGAATTGTAATGTAAATATCTGATTTTCAGGATATCTGATATATGACCCATGTGAACGGGATTGCAACCTACAGGTTGAGCTGCTATTCTATCCAGAGAACAAACAACTCTCCCATTGTTTCCATAAAAATGTGTATACATTCAAGAAGTGTATTCATTTTCTACTTGTTGACTCCTTTGAAGCCTGAATCCTTTCAGAGGTTCTTCCACCAACCTTCAGGCCTTGCCATCCAAGTTCCACCTTTACTCTTTTCATTTTTCAGTTTTTGAAATGAACAAGGAAATCATTTTCTCTACTTTTCTTAGGGGGACCCCAGTACTTGCAGCCTCTAGAAGCCCCTTGAGCCCCAACACACCCATTCATTACTCCACTTTGTTTCTCTCACTTCCCAACACTAAAGGTATTATTCTCCTCTTAGGAAACTATTCAGATCTAAGCTGTCAATAGAACTTTTTTCCATCCCCTGACATATACATTCTTGGTCATTTATACTCTGAATTGCATTCTAAGAAAGGAGAAAACCAGGCTTCCAATTCATACGAGAGAAAACCCTGGGCTCCTAGCTTTAAGAGGGAGCTGCTTCATCCAGACAGGAATGACTAGCTCCCATAATGTTGGCGTTATGCACTGGTCGACACAGGTTTTCTTTTGTTTTTGTTGTTGTTGTTTTGTTTTGTTTGTTTGTTTTAAGATTTTATTTATTTATTTATTTGTGTAAGTACACTGTAGCTGTCTTTAGACACACCAGAAGAGGGCATCAGATCTCAGGGATGGTTGTGAGCCACCATGTGGTTGCTGGAATTTGAACTCAGGACCTTTGGAAGAGCAGTGGGAGCTCTTAACCGCTGAGCCATCATGCTCTCTCAGGCCTTAATTGCTTTTCTTCAGCTATTGTATTGTTTCACCTAATACTTTCTCTTCTTTAAACACCAGCTGTATGTCTGCATGCTTTGTCCCCTGGATAAAAATAACCCCTCAGAGCTAGATTAGTGCTATAGCTCAGCCGTAATGGATCAACATATGTTATAAAATGACTGCACTCCTTAAATTCATCTGCTTTTCAAAATGATCATCTCTGGAATGCTATTATGGTATTGGACATACTGTTGATTTCTTTGTTTAGAGCAGATACATCTGGGTTGTGGACAGAGTTCAGCAATACAGCAGTTGTCGAGCAGTGCAGGGCCTGGCGTTCAATCTGCAACACAGCAGAATAAAATTGAAAAGTTTAAAGAAAGTATGAAATATGTGCCTTCATTAACATTGGAGAATAAGTTAGAGGATCAAAACTAATCCTTAGGAAATCCGATTCTAAGAAAATCCCTATCACTCCAGACTCTAACGGAATATTAAGTTGGTGTCCATACCTCCTCCTCTCAGAGGGTTCCCTAGCCTTTGCTGCAGGTGATAACTGTTCTTCCTCTGCAATCTGTGGCTATCCCATGCAAATGACAGGAAAGGAACAACCCAGTGGGAATAACCATTCCGATGCATGGTAACTGACTGCAGTTACTGTGAAACTCTCATTCACTTCGTGAGCCTTCTGTTCTAGGTAACTTAGAGGCCTGACAGGTGTGATGTTCCACATCATGAACGTAATAGCCTCAAAGCCCTGCCCCTTGCTGAGCTTTCTGTCTGTGGAGACAAAATAAAGCTGCTACTTCTGGCTGGGTGACCTTTTAAAAGTACATGGTTCAACAAAAAGTGTGCGGTGAGTAAACATCCAAGGACATGAACCATGGCCATCCATGCTCTCTTCCTTCCTTCCTTCCTTTTATGCATTTATGTATGTATGTTTGTGTGCATAAACCTATACGTGTGTGTGTGTGTGTGTGTGTGTGTGTGTGTGTGTGTGTGCATGTGTAAGCCAGAGGTGAACTTTGGGGTATTTTTTTACTTTGGACAACCATCCTTCTTTTTTTAAAGTATGTTTTTAAAAATATATTTTATTTTATTTTATTTTATTTTATTTTATTTTATTTTATTTTATTTTATTTGAGACAAAGTCTTTCACTGGAACCTGGAGTTTTCAGGGTTAGATGAGACTGGCTTGTTAGTGAATTCTAGCTATTCTTCTGTCTCTACCTCTCTAGCACTAGGACTCTAAACAGACAGCACTGTCTCTGGCCTGACTGTCCCTGTCTCTGTCTTTCTCTGCTCCCCCCTCCCCTCTCTCTGTTTGCCATTCTCTTTTCTTTCTATATCAGCTCTTTCCTCTTTCTTTCTTTCTTTCTTTCTTTCTTTCTTTCTTTCTTTCCTTCCTTCCTTCCTTCCTTCCTTCCTTCCTTCCTTTTCTTTCAACAGCATCTTATTAAGTAGCCCAGGCTAACTTTAAAATCCTATCTCTCCCACCTCAATCTCCAAAGCACTGACATTTGAGCCTTATGCAGCCAGAACCCAGCCTGGTTCATTTCTTTCTAGGACTTAGATCACCTTATACAGAATAAGAATTAAGAATATATGGATTGTTCCACATAGGTGGAGTTCCTATAGGTGGAACAACAATATGAACTAACCAGAAGCCCCAGAGTTCGTGTCTCTAGCTGCATATGTAGCAGAAGATGGCCTAGTCAGCCATTATCGGGAAGAGAGGCCCCTTGGTATTGCAAACGTTTTATGCCCCAATACAGGGGAACGCCAGGGTCAGAAGTAGAAGTGGGTGGGTAAGGGAGCTGGGCAGGGCGAGGGTATAGGGAACTTTCGGGATAGCATTTGAAATGTAAATTAAGAAAATATCTAATTTTAAAAAAAAGTGGAAAAAAAAAGAGAATATATGGATTGGACCCTGATGCATGATTTGAAAAAGGAGATAGGGTAGGAAATAAAAGAGGATACTCCATGAAGTAGATTCAAACAGATCAGGAACAACCAGATCTCTGTGGTTCAGGTATTAAGGAAGATGCACTCCACGGGGAACTCTGGGACAACTTTCTCTACCACTAATT
>CACVCL010029850.1:0-42500 GCA_902729485.2 Mus minutoides | reverse complement strand
TATCTGTAACTCCTTGCCTCCCACAGCAGAGTCTGCCTGCTGTTGAGTAAGCAAAATTCTTACAGATCAAGTCTGTTCAAGGATATACAGTGGATGCCAATCTGAGCGCCAAGTTATTGTAAAGAAAGTAGAGAGGGATGTTCCTAGACAGAAAAATATGACTGTGCCTTAATGGTGTGGCCTAAAGAATCTAGCAAAATCCTGATGCTTTTCAAGCTCTCTATGGTGATGATGTCCACCAATATGTTGTCAGAAAGCCCTTAAGAATGAAGGTCAGAGCCGGGCGTGGTGGCACACGCCTTTAATCCCAGCACTTGGGAGGCAGAGGCAGGCGGATTTCTGAGTTCGAGGCCAGCCTGGTCTATAGAGTGAGTTCCAGGATAGCCGGGGCTTTACAGAGAAACCCTGTCTCGAAAAAACAAAACAAAACAAAACAAAACAAAACAAAACAAAACAAAACAAAAAAAAGAATGAAGGTCAGTAAAAGGCGAAAGATTTATACGATCTGAAGAGAAACCAGTTACTAACAATATAAAATATCTTGGAGTGACTCTTACGAAGGAAGTGAAAGATTTGTATGACAAGAACTTCAAGTCTCTGAAGAAAGAAACTGAGGAAGATCTCAGAAGATGGAAGGATCTCCCATGCTCATGGATTGGCAGAATCAATATAGTAAAAATGGCTATCTTGCCAAAAGCTATCTACAGATTCAATGCAATCCCCATCAAAATTCCAACTCAATTCTNACCCATTGACTGCGGCTGCCAGGGATCCATCCTACAATCAGCCACCAAACATAGACACTATAGCATATGCCAGCAAGATAGTGCTGAAAGGGCCCAGATATAGCTGTCTCAGGGGAAACTATACCAATGCCTGGCAAACATGGAGGTGGAAGCTCACAGTCAACTATTAGATGGAACACAGGGTTCCCAAGGAAGAAGGAGCTAGAGAAAGTACCCAGGGAGCTGAAGGGGTCTTCAACCCTATAGGTGGAAGAATATCCATGAACTAACTAGTACCCCCTGAGCTCATGTCTCTAGCTGCATATATAGAAGAGGATGGCTTAGTTGGCCATCATTGAGAAGAGAGGCCCCTTGGTTATGCAGACTTTATATGCCCCAATACAGGGGAACGCCAGGGCCAAGATGTGGGAGCGGGTAGGTAGGGGAGCAGGGCCGGGAGGGGGAGGGTATAGGGAACTTTCTTGATAACACTTGAAATGTAAATGAAGAAAATATGTAATAAAAGTTGGAAAAATCACAAAGGAGAAAACAAAATGATGAATATATATATAAAAAAAAAAAAAAAAGAATGAAGGTCAGAAGCCCGGAACCAAAGCACCCAAGATTCGGTGTCTTACTACTTAATGTGTTTTGCAGCTCAAATACTGCTACATTACTTTGAAGAAACAACTAGAAAAAAAAATGAGGAAGGCTGGTAGTATGCTAAAGTTTTGGCAAAGAGAATGAAGGACACCAAAGAGAAATGCCTGAGTGCCAGGAGACGTGGGCTGCTCTCACTGAGAGCTTCTACTTCTAAGTCTAATTGCAGTCAAATGAGTTCTTAAGAGGAACAAATAATCAAACCTTGAAAAAAAGAGAAGACTCAACGAAAACAAATGAACTAAAAATGGCCCCCAAATAGATACCTCACAAGTAAAGAGGCATATAGATTGCATATAGTGATGAAAAGATTCTTGTGGTTTTATATCACCAGGGAAACACAAACTAAAATGAGATACCATCCCACACCCACTCGGCCAAACCTTATCACAGCGCCAACTATAGATAAAGATGGGGTACCACAGAATTCTCATTCATTGCTGGTGAGACCTCGGATGATTCACTTTGGGAGACAGTTTGGCAAGCTTTTTACAGAACAAAGCATACACTTTATACCATAGCATCCAACAATTGCGTGCTCCCTAGTAGTTACTCAAAGACATTGAAAAGTTATGTTCACACCAGACCTGCATTCAGATGGATATAGCAGCTTTCTTGATAATTGTCAAAACTGTGGAGCAAAGATGACTCCTTGAACTGGGTAGATAAATCCATTAGGTATGATGCACATGATTGAATTGGAAATTGGAATGTTTTATTTGGTAATTGGAATATTATTCAAGGATAAGAAATGAGCTATGGAGCAATGAAAATACATGAAAGTAACAAGTCCACACTCTAAGGTAGAAGAAGCAACCTGAAAAAGCCGCATACTATGTGACTTCAGTTGCATGGAACTGTCAGAACTGTAGAGACAGCCAGCAGATAGTGTAGATGAAGAATTAATGAAGAATTATGAAGGAGAGGGGATGACCAGGCAGAGCTCAAGGTACTTCTTTGTCTTTATGACACTTTATGACTTACAATAATAGATATGTAGCACTATACATTGGTCCAGTAACACTGAGTAATCCCAGTGCAAACTGGTAGATAGGTAATGCTGATGTGTAGAGGTTCATTACCTGTCGCTGTGCCACTTTGGTATAGAAGCCTAGCTACAGAGAATCCTTTGCCTGTGGGGTGTATATGGAGAAATCTCTATACCTTCCTCTTGATTTTGTTTGACACTCAAATTGTTATAAAATATTTTAAAAGATTTATTTATTTATTTTATGTATATGAGTACACCATTGCTCTTTTCAGACACACCAGAAGAGGACATCAGATCCCATTACAGATGGTTGTGAGCCACCATATGGTTGCTGGAAATTGAACTCAGGACCTCGGGAAGAACAGTCGGTGCTCTTAACGGCTGAGCCATCTCTCAAGTCCAAAAATATAAAATTTAAAAAGTGAAATACACATGAAAATACCATCATTGAGTATTCTTTCTTAGCTCTTCTTTTTCTAACATTAAAAGTGGTTTGGTAGAATCTAGCCAAAGAATGATTAGCAACTGTCCAAGGGTAGATGTAATTATTTTACCTGCTATGAACTTTTACATAAGTATAGTTCACAAACACATAGCACATCTAAATCTTACAGTATCCAACCACAGAGCCTCAATAAACCTTTCTCTTTATGATGCTTCCTCTAATTCTTATTTTAGAAAGGTTTCTTCATAACCACAATTGTCTGGTCATTCCCACCGAGTCTGCACAAGGGCACCTCTTGTCTTTGACTCTTCTCACTTTTCTTCTCAGGCACACCCAGACACACTATTCACAACATAGCAGCATTAGGACTTAGTAACACACAGCACTCATTGAGGACACAGAACTATATAGGCTGAAAGAAGAGTCCAAAAGGTTCGGAATTTCTATTAAAGTGTGAGAAAGTTTCAGAAGACAAATTTCACAAGGCTAAGGTAATTTGCACAAAAGAATCACGTTCCTCAGTAATGTTGGCGCAGGTTTAAAGCCATCCACTGTCTGTTCTTGAACGGTTTCGAGTTCCTTTCCCTTGGAGGCAGCTGGCCCCTCCTTTGGACTTCACCCAAGGTCGTTGTCCTTAATGCTAAGCTTGCCATCATTCCAGGCCTCTGTGGAGGTTTACTTCCTTAGGCTTCCTTGGTCCCTGGAGAGCTTCTTTCTAGACTGTGGCCAACTCAAATGCAGTGCGCTCACACAGGCTCCTCTCCAGCCTGCAGCCCACGGAAATACACTGCACTTACACAGACCCATTCATAGCCGGATACTTACTCAGGTGCATGGGATTCTTCCCAGGGAGACTATTCTAGCAACTCTTGTATGTGCTGAGGGATCCCTGACTAGCCTTACACCAGAGAAGGGGCACTACCCAGTTTACATGAGCTGAGTGTCCTTATCCTTCCATAAATAGCATGGCCTGGGTCTTAGTTAGTTCATGTTTTGTTGTTGTTGGGTTTTCATTTCCTTGCTCCTTCCTTGTGCCACAGTTTTACAGAACACAAAAATAGTAGCGACAGCTAAAGTTACCCCTGAGAGGCTGAGACCCAGGTAGTTGCTCCATCAGAAAGCCCAGGGGTCTGAGCAGTCCCACTCCGGTGAGACCTTCTGCTGTGCGAGCTGCCTGCAAGGGAAAGGAACTTGGAACTGTTCAAGAACAGACCGTGGAAAGCTTTAAACCTGCGCCAAAAGTTGCTCCATCCACAAGGCCAAGGATCTCAGCAATTCCAGTCTGGTGAGACCTTACTTCGTTCATAATGGAGCCTGGCAGCGAAGGAATCCTCAGCCACAGCAGCAGGCAAGTCAATCAACTCAGCAGCAAGCTTGAAGGCCAAGGGAGCAAACGGGTGGGCAAGCTCCCTTCGGACACACCCCCTTTTAATCTGGAGTATTAGAAGGTGCTATCCACAGTTAGGGTTGGTCCTCCCTCATCCACTAAAGCGATCAGTTGGGGTAGTTCTTCAGGTGAGGCTCCTCATTCAGGAGATTCTAATTTACAGGAGTTGACATGAAGCCAAGCACAGTGAGTATCATCCTTTGTAATACCTCTCTGTGGTCCAACTACTGGATCTGGGAGTTGACCTCTTCACACCAAGTAGCAACCGGTTTCTTTGAAAATGCTCAATTGAATTCTTTAAAATTCATACATTTAACGAGTTAAAGCTTCTTTGTGTGTTCTTCATATAAATTTAAAGTGGGAAAGAAAACACTGAGTTACTTATACAGCAGCCTGCATATTAGCTCTGGGTTTCTCTCTACCTCTGCTCATCAATGTGGACGAGTGTCTTAGGGTTTTACTGCTGTGCACAGACAACACGACCAGGACAACTCTTATAAGGACAACATTTAATTGGGGCTGGCTTACAGGTTCAGAGGTTCAGTCCATTATCATCAAGGCAGGAACATGGCAGCATCCAGGCAGCTATGGTGCAGGCAGAGCTGAGAGATCTACGTCTTCATCTGAAGGCTGCTAGCAGAATACTGGCTTCCAGACAACTAGGATGGTGGTCTTAAAGCCCATACCCACAGTGGCACACCTATTCCAACAAGGCCACACTCCAAATAGTGCCACTCCCTGGGCCAAGCATATTCAAACCATGACAACTAGGCTCCCCTGTCTGCATAGATATAAGTACCACTTCAGATAATTGACTTTGATTGATATGTCAAACTGTTGACAAATTTCTAAGCTCTTATTTTATAGCATTCTAATATAAGAATATTTCATATTTTATACATATTTTAAAGTATATAACATTTCATATTTTTATTTTATATATCATATATTTTAAGGTTTTCTTACATTTTATTTATTTATGGGGGGGGGGGGGGGTTGTTGCATCCCCGCAATGGGATTCAAGTGGAAGTCAGAGGACAATCCAAAAGCAGTCTGACACTTCCACTATGTGGGCCCAGGGGATGGAACTTAAAGAACCTTTACCTGTAGAGCCATCTAGCGAGCCCTCACATTGAATGATTTGTTTTCCATGTTATAAATGACTTTTTCAAATATACCAAGTTCAGTTATAGACACATTTCATTCTAAGTATATTCACTTTGATTTTATTTTTCCAGTTTTGTCAATTATGAATATAAGATACTATCAACAAATTTTAACTACACAGCTAAGAAGAAATGCATCTATGTATTGTATTTATAAAGCTATATTTCCCCCTTTTTACTGTTTATCTGAATTTTGGAGTTCATGTCCATGAAAATCTACTAATTTAATAATAGTTTTGTGTGGTTTTACTGCAGCAATATGAAGCAAACTAGAAAAAAATCGATACTAAAATGTCTGTCAGTTCTCTTGGAAATGACAATAACATTACCACTCTAAATATTCCAAAGGCTTTCACAGGGAGCATTGCTCAGGCTGGTCTCTAGTTTACCTCATAATGAATAATGAAATATATAACTTTTACTTGTGCATTAGTCTGTATATGGAAAAAACTTATACTTGAAAAATATTAGCAATTATAATAAATTTTGTATGCAATACAGACAATAAAGTCAAAGAGCTAAAATGTAGCTTTTATAGGTATGTACCACCATATTTGCCTATAGATTCTCTCTGTCTCTCTGTTTCTGTCTCTCTCTGTCTGTATCTCTGTCTGTATCTCTCGCTCCTTACTTTCTGGTGTACACATTTGTACTACATGCATATAAAAGTGTGTGTATGTGGATACAACTATGTACAGGCATGCACAGGATGCTATGCTCTACCACTCTCTGACTCATCCTCTTGAGACAGTGCACACCACTGAACTTGGTGCTGGCTGTTGACTAGACTGGTAGTCCATGAGCCCTGGTGATCCACCTCCTCCCACTTCCACCCACCCCAGCATTGGGGTTACAGCTGCATGGGCAGCCACACCCAGCTTCATAGGCAAATGCTGAGGACCAAACTCCACTGAGGCTACCTTGAGCCATCTCCCCAGCTGTGATGGCTAAATATGCTGGTCAATTTGACTATATCTGGCCACTAAAACCCAAGTAGCTGAGTGTGCCTATGAGGGAATCTTCTTAGATCATTTGCGGTAGAAAGACTGACCTAAACCTGCACTACACATTCTGGTGGCAGCTCACATAAAAGGACATGGAATAAGAAAGTTTTTGCTAAGCCGGGCGTGGTGGCGCACACCTTTAATCCCAGCACTCTGGAGGCAGAGGCAGGTGGATTTCTGAGTTCGAGGCCAGCCTGGTCTACAAAGTGAGTTCCAGGACAGCCAGAGCTACACAGAGAAACCCTGTCTCGAAAAACAGCAACAACAACAACAACAAAAAAAAAAAAAAAAAAAGAAAGTTTTTGCTTTTTCCTTGTTGCTCTCACTGGTAAGTTCATCTATCTCATTACTGAGGGATTCCTTCACTGGTGTTAGAACATACTTCTTTCAGATTCCAATGTAGACTGAAGATCAGCAGCTCCCTGGGAACTCCCTGAGATTTCGGCACCAGATTGTGATATGGATTGAACAATTACTGGATCCTTGGACTTTCCATCAGGTGATGTCTATTATTGGACTACTTTGACCACAGCCTATGAGCCACTCCAATACAACATATATACATCAACATACACATACACACAAACATACATATATACATACATATTCATTCTATTTATGAATATGTAGAGAACTCTGACTAATACACCTGCCCAGATTCTGCTGTTTTCCATTGAAAAATCAGGATTCCTGATTTGTCTTCCGAATAGGTGGAATCTGAAGCATAATACTTAGTAAATGATATTTGATGGTTTAAAAGTGTGAAGTTAGGTTTACGTCAGCTTTGTGCTCATAACCTATTAAGTAAGTCCCTTCACATTAAGTATTACTAGAGTATAAGCAAGCAAGTTTGTAGTTCTTACAGTGTGGATAGAGACGTAGAATTCAAATCTACATGTAAAATCTCCTGAGAAAAAGTACTTGTGTATTTTAAGCAGCCATTTCAAGATTACAGAGACATGCAGATATTTCACATCTGTTTTTACAGGTCTAGACATCAATGCATCTTTGGTTTGTCTGAGATTTGCATTTATAGTCCTAGGTTGGCTCTCATCCTGGGTATTTGGCCACTTATGTATGTCAGCTGTCATGAGGGCTTTAGTGGAAGGAACTTGTGGCGGTTAGAGGGGATTGTCATCCCACAGTCAAGACTCTGACCCATAATTGCTCCTGTCTGAAAAAACTGCAGGAATGGATATATGGACAGAAGCCTGAGGAAAAGAAGGTCCAGTGACAGGCTCAAAGTGGGATCAAAAGGGAAGGTCCTGGGGCCTGACACTATCACTGGGGCTATGGAGCACTCACAAAAAGGGGTCTATCATGACCACACTCTGAGAGACCCAGCAGGCAGCTGAAAGAGTCATATGCAGATATTTGCACCAACCAATGGACAGAAGCTGCTGACCCCTGTGGTTGAATTGTGGATGGGTTGGGGAGGCTGAGGAGGGGGGCAGCCCTGTATGAGGGCCAGCAGTCTCAATTAACCTGGACCCCTGAGATCTCTTGGGCACTGGACCACTAACAAGGCAGCATACAGCAGCTGATATGAGACCTCCAGCACATATACAGCAGAAGATTGCCAGGTCTGGGTTCAGTCGGAGAAGATGTGCCTAACCCTAGAGAGACCAGAGGCCACAGGGAGTTTAGAGATCTGGTTGGGTTGGGGGGTGGGGTGGGGGTAGGTACATCCTTATGGAGACAGGGGAGTAAGGAGGAGGTGTGGGATATGGAACAGTCAGGGGGGCAATTGGGGGGAGGGAATAAAGTCTGGAGTGTAAAAAAAAGAGAAAGAAAGAAAGAAAGAAAAAAGAAAGAAAGAAAGAAAGAGAAAGAGAAAGAGAAAGAGAAAGAGAAAGAGAAAGAGAAAGAGAAAGAGAAAGAGAAAGAGAAAGAGAAAGAGAAAGAGAATGTCCACTAGGCATTGCACTATTAGAAGGTGTGGCCTTGTTGGAAGAAGTATGTCACTGGGGGTAGGTTATGGGGATTCAGATGCTCAACACAGGCCCAGTGTAGTTCTTTCTTCCTGNGATACTTCCATCTGCAAGTTGTCTTGACTCCTTGGAGAGAACATGGGATTTGAGGGTTCTGTTTAAGAAATGTGACTCTGAGAAAAGAACTGTATATTCATATCAACTCTGGTCAAAAAAAAAAAAAAAAAAAAAAAAAAGAGCTAGTGTTCTGAGATGTTCACCCATTTGTGGAAAAGTATTCCACCATTCCCTTTAGTGTGTTTCAGATACATTAAATACATGACATCTTTCTTATCGATTACTCAAAAACCCCAAACCATCTCAAGTAGTGAAATACAATGAATTACATCTCTCTTCCCACATATATCTTTCCTCCCTCACACAACTGGGCTGCTGCAGTTCCTCAGACCAGCTGTTCTCTGTCATCTAGGGGAAAAAAAACATACTAAGAATAGACATAATTTTTAAGAAATTATGGAAGTAAAGAGCGGGTGCATTTTCGTAGGAAAATAAAACACACAAAAAACTATTGCTCATGTGACAGGAAAGCCCTCGGAGGGGAATCTGAGATCTCTGAACAAGACAGCTGTCAGTCTGTAATGGACCCATCGGGACTCAGGCTGATTGTGTGATTGCTTTAAGATATATCCAGGTGTATGAATATGTGATGATTTCCAGAGGTAAGTCTTTTGAATCATCCATCAAATTTGTCCTCTGCAATTTCAGATTTAGAGAAAGATGTTAGACAGCTAAATTTTCCAAGGCAACAACTGAAAAAAGACAAAGTCTTTATAAAGGAGGCAAAGCTTTGGATTTCAAAGCACAGTAAAATAAATGAAGTGTTTCTTGATCTCCGAGACCTTCTTAATTGACTCAGAGGGGAAAAAAGCACATAGCTAACGTCACATCTATTTAATGAGGTATTTGAAGGGAGAGTTAACATCGTAATAACATGCATAATTAGTGATGTCTTGCATGAAGTTAAAGTGAGAAGGAGCAGGGTAATGACCTTTGCAGTTAAAGAAAAGACAGGTTAAAAATCTTCAGGAATTATTTGGCTACATAAGCCCAAAGCAATGAAGGGGGTTTCAGAGTTCTTTTATAGGCTCATAGGACTCAAATACAATTCAAAATCAATAGTCTTAGAAGGATTATGTATTTATATTAAAATATGAGAATAAAAAAAAATATGTGACTATCATCATGCGGAGCTCTTCTTAGCCAACCTTGTGGAAAAGTTAAAAAAAAAATCCACATTTCAGGGTTCAAGATATGGTTCTGTGGTTAAGAAAACATAACTGCTCTTTCAGAGGACTGGGGTTTTGTGTCCAGTACTGTCAGGCAGCTCAACTGCCTGCTACCTTCATCTTTATTCCTAGTATATATTGTCATCAGATTTCTGATGCCCTTTCCTGTCCTCTGTGGTCATAGACATGCACACACATGTGAGCATGTGTCCTCTCGAGCGCACGCACACACACACACACACACACACACACACACACACACACACACATAACATTTTTTTTGTTTTGTTTTTTCGAGACAGGGTTTCTCTGTATAGCCCTGGCTGTCCTGGAACTCACTTTGTAGACCAGGCTGGCCTCGAACTCAGAAATCCGCCTGCCTCTGCCTCCCAAGTGCTGGGATTAAAGGCGTGCGCCACCACGCCCGGCTCTACACATAACATTTTTAAAAAGTAGATTGACATATTCTTTCTTGAGTTTTCATCACTTAAATGTATGTGCTACACCCAGTCTCCACATACAGCTTTTCCCATAGTGTTTTATTATGGTACTTACTAATCAGCTAGCAAATATGCTTGTGTTTTTATACCAATTAATCCTTTCTCATTTCTCAGAAATATGAGCATACCTATCCCCCAAACCGGTTCAAGCTTTTCACACTGCCCTGTAATTATGATCACAAATATGAAATATGTCCGATACTTTTGGAAGTTGAGAGGAACTTCTCAGCTGTAGTCCTGGTGTGATTCTTGGCCACCAGCATGGCATGCAGAGCCCCCCCCCCCCACACCGCCCCCAGGGACCAGGCATCTCCCTGCATGCTGAGGCCTGCTATAACAGTTCTTTTTGCTTCAGCTCATTATTCAAATATGAGCAGGTAAGTTGTTAAGTTCTATTCCAATGTGGCCTTGGCCAGCATCCTCTGCCGCGGCTTCCTGTCCACTACGTGGAGATTCATGCAGCTGCTATGCCTAGCTCTCTCGTCTAAGGAATACCCTGTGTTGCCCTGGCTACCCACCAAATTTATGGAGGAAAGGCCAAAACAAATAGCACCATTGACAGACATTACAAAACAGTTGCTGTTTTGCCAGCAGCTCTAGCGGACTCCCCAACCCCCCAAGGCCTCCACAGGCAGGCGAGGTGAGTCAGCACGTGCACTCTGGTCAGACTTTGAGCTCTGCTACCTGAGGAGCAGCTCTGCTCCCCCAGAGCCAAAAGTGCGGGATAGGTCTCCTTTGGTGGTGGTGGTGCTGCTGCTGTGATTTGAAATAGAATCTCATGTAACCCATTCTGGTTCTAACTTCCAAAGCCTCTTGTTGCTACTTCTGAAGTTCCAGGACTATAGGGCTGCTCCACCATGCCCACCAAGAATGAGTTTCCGGATTCATTTCCAGAGGTTGCCTGTGGCCTCTGAGAATCGACGAGGAAAGATAGTGTCTTTGGTATTTAAAGAATTTTTATATAAAATAATATTTTTTAAAAATTTTTTCTTTTACCTAAGGGTAGGTAAATAAATGATGACCCAACAATATCAGAAAACCATCAGTATTCCAAACATAGTAGTTCGTGTTTGTTTACTTAAAACCCACAGAACAGTACTTTCTAATACACCCTTTAAGAAGTAGAGTGGGGAAGCACCAGACTGCTCAACTGCTAGGATGAAGAGAGAAAAGAATGTGAAGAGCATAGTTGTAGCGCACTGATGTAGAGGAAAGGTGAGAACTGACGATGATGGCAGGTGGCTTATGGCCGATTGGCTCTCTGAAGACTGGGTGAACAACCTCACAGCAGAGCTCCCTATGAAGGTCACTTCCAGGACCCAAAACTACCTGTGTATAAATAAGCTCATGTGCCTGACTCAGAACCATTCTGTGCCTCGGTATTCTTTCCCAGAACCAAGGCTCTCTAGTGGCAGCGCAGGAGGATGTTTTGAGAATATAAAGGGTATATTAAGCTCTAAGAGTGCTGCATATAACGGGTGCAGATACACACAGGAAATCACCCGTTTGCTCTGCGATGGAAGCACATATATCATGAATCTTCAAAACTGACATGAAATCATTGAGGTGTAATGCAATACGCAGTCCCGTGTTTTACTCATGGGGAGTTACAGTGAGAATGAGCCAGACCTGTTTGCTGATTGGGGTCTTACTGCACTATGAATATGTCCATACAACCACTGCAGGATGAGCTCTTGCTGACTTCTCCTTACAGCTCCAAAACACAGAAGTCCTTAAAGGAACAAATAGAATTTTGTTACCCTAACAGATTCTTTACATGGAGAAATGGGGGGATTATTTTAAATCTATTTTTACTTCAATTTTTTTTCATAAAATATAGTTTGATCATAGAATTTTTCCGCCCTATCTCCTCCCAGGCTAGTCTCCACTGCCCCAGCCACCAAACCTCCTGCTCATTCCTTTTCTTTATCTCTCTTTCTCAAAACAAAATCAAAATCAAAGCAGACTAAAAAAAATTAAGACAAGAAATAGGCAAGCAAAACAAAATGCTCATTTAAAGAAGAAACAACACCATGGAGCCTGTTAACATTCCTTCTAGGCTCCACCCCACAGTTACCTGCTCCTTCCTAGCCACAGAAGGTACCACAGACCCTAGACAGCAAGGAAACAGCCAACTCTTCTAAGAATGGACCAACATCCCCATACCCATTTTCTTAGGTTTCCCAGAGACACGTTATCCTAAAGTCAGCAGGAAGTAACTAAAGATCACTATGACCTTATTCCTGCCTCACCATCTTCCCCGGCTAGTTTTTCTTTGTTTTTAATTAAACCAAAATGGAGGAATGTTAGAATTTCTTCTAGGCTCTGCCCCACAGTTACCTGGCAACATCCAGGTATGCCTGACTCAGTATATAAGGGGTTGAGTCCCGTCCTCACTCTCTTACTCTCTTACCCTCTCTGTCCCTTCTCTCCTCCTCCCTATCCCTCCCGTTCCCCCTCTCTGCCTTTCTCTATCTCTACTTCCTCCTCAACTCCCCTTCTCATGCCCTAAACAAACTCTATCCCATACTATATCTATCCTATGCTTGGTACCTCAGGGGGAAGGAATGCCTCAGCATGGGCCCACAGAGCCACCCCCTTCCACCTGGCTCTACCAAACATATACTGACTCTTTCTCTCTCTCTCTCTCTCTCTCTCTCTCTCTCTCTCTCTCTCTCTCTTATAAAACACAACAGAGCTCATTTTGTGTTGAACCATATGCCAATGTTCATTTATTTCATTTATTTTGTTCATTTATTTTGTTATATCTGAGTTTGAGAGCAGTAGGAGCAGAAATCCAGCATTAATCAACTGACAAGGACAGTTATGGAAGAGAAAGATCTGGCTCTCGATTCTGGGGCCTTCTGTGGGCATGGAACAAGAAAAGAACTAGAGAAGGAGGGGGAGATCTTTTCTGAGGTTGAACAACATGCTCTTGTGAAACACACCAGAACATTTGACTTCCTTATTCCATGTCCCTTGCTAGAAAAATTGATCTGCAAAGATATGCCTGCTTGGCTGATGATACACTGTCCGTGACAATACTCAGATAACATTTCAATGACTAATTAACTCCTACAAAATCTGCCATACTCCTCATGATAACTGATGCATTACAAGATCCTCTGAACTATTTATATTCAAAATCATTCCCATTGAACTAATCAATTTGACAACACCTAAGATATCCTTTTAAAGGCTATTCATGGCTTCTCACTTAGCCAGCCCTATAAGTACAGATATCAGCCTGCAATTCTTACAAACTTATCTTTGAAAATCTGTATTAAAATATAGTCCAAGCTGGACAGAGTGTTATAAATGTATAGTTCCAGTTACTTTTGATGCTGAAGTAGGAAGATTGCTTCAGGCCAAGAGTTTGAAGATAATCAGGACTACATAGTAAAAGTACAAATGAATAAATAATTTTGAAATGCATTTGTCCCTTTTTTACACTATTTGCTGTACACATTACTATTAGTGGCTGCCCATTCACCTAACGATTCCAGGAAGGGATCCCTAAAGGAAAGAGCTATCTTTTCTGTCAAGGACAATAGGCAGCCTTGTCTTCTGTATGAGAGGCCAATACAGAGTGAAGAAAACTCACAAATAGACAGTGGGTAACTCTCCTCAGTGACTGGAATCCAAGAGCAAACAGCACATAGTTCCCAGTTGATCAGCCTCAGTCCCAGAAGCTCATGTGGAGACACTCGCTTTTTAAAATACTAAGTTAATATTTATACAGTTCTACTATAAGGTGTAGAAAATAAAGGCTCTCTTAGCTTGTCACATGATAATAAAGAGTAAAATGTTATAAAATTAAAGTCTAGTTAATAAGCAAGAAGGTAATAAAATATGTTTAAGATCTGGAGTATCTGTTTTATCCCAAAGAACCCAGTTTAGTTATATTCATGTGTGTGAAACATTGGTTTTCAGTGCTTTTCAATTCAGAAACATATTCTCTTTGATGACATACTTTTCAGCTCTTCTATCCATGGTGCAGTTCACTGTTTATGCACTATATATGAAAACATCACACTCTCTCACATGACTTTAACTAAATCTTACTAAAATCACTAATACCAGGCTTGCTGATGCTACTCACACCTAAAATCCCAGTACTGGGATTTGGAGGCTGAGGCAGGAGCATTGCTACAAATTTGAAGCCAGCCTGGTCTGCATAGTTCTGGGATAGCCTGGGCTACATAATGAGACCCTGCCTCAAATGAGAGAAGGAAAAAAGGGGCATGCACGTGTGCACACACTCGCGAGCGAGCACACACACACAGACACACACAGAGAGACACACACACACACAGAGGAGAGAGAGAGAGAGAGAGAGAGAGAGAGAGAGAGAGAGAGAGAGAGAGAGAGATTATCTCTAATGACAGAAAAAAGAGATAGACAGACAGACAGACAGACGGGGAGGAGGAGGGGAGGGAGGGAGGGAGCGGGGAAAGAGAGACAAAGATTAATTCTGGATGGATAACAGTGAGGCCATGCCCAGAGCCATTACATTGTACTTTACATTGTACTTTACTTGGGATTTGTCCCTGGATCTGACAGTCCTCTGGTGATTTTTGCTTCATGGGCTGTTCAGTACTTTCTAAACAAAAGAAAGAAGGAAGAAATGAGAAACAGTTTAACTCAGAGATCAAAATAGCAAAATGTTGTTCAAATCCCCCAAAGATCACCATGCAAGTCTCCTCGGTCAAAGCTATCTCAAGGCCACGTTTTTCTTGCTAAAAGGAAAGCTGGGATAATAAGGGATTTTTGCTTTCTTTTTGTTGGATTGATGTTTGGACTGTCCGTATCACTGTGGAAAGAGTGCTCTACTGAAAAACAGCACTGGGTCAGTCACTACCCAAACACTCCACATAGAGCATATCATCTGTACATGCTAAGGTAAAACATTGCTAAGGTAAAACACCCACCCCTAAAAACTATCTTATTTACCTGTAAAGTAGTGATTATAATATTTTCCTAGCATGTATTTGAGAGAGTATAAAGGGTGATGTCCATGGGTGTCCAGTGTGCTCCTGGAATTTTATAGGTATATGCTAATGTTTGGTTGCTGTTATTGTGAAATTGGCAATAAGTTGACTGGTTGATTAGGGTTTAGGGTTTAATACCTAAATGCCAGAAAAATAAAATTCCAGATGAAAAACACAATATTTCAAAGATATCAAATTAGGAAAAACTGTATCAGGAAATATAGTATGTTAAGAATATGCTGTATAGAACAAAAGAATATGTTGTATTGTTTACCAAGATCATTATCCAGGTGATAAGGTTGGAAGTTTGGAAGTGGGTGCTCAGATATATATTGGCCTGTTCTGTTCTGTTTTGCTCTGTTCTGGGATTTTATTTTGGTTTGGTTTTGGTTTTACTGAGATATGATCTTGCTAGGTATACAGACTGATCTCACAATCACAAGCCCTCCTGCTACATCCCCCTGAGAACTGGGACCACAGATGTACACAAACAAGCTTGGCCCATCAGATCTTGGTTGCAGGTGAAGTCTGAACTGCGCTGCAGTTCCAGACCATCCTAGGATTGGCAACAGGTAAGAGTGCTTGCTGAAGCACAAGCCTGAACACAAGTTAATATGTCCAGGCCTTCATGTCAAATAAGGCAGGCCTGCCTGTTTCCCTGGAACTCCAGTTCTCCGGGATCCAGAGATAAGATAGTCTCCAGAGCTTTCTGACTGCCAGCCTGGGACTTGCCAACCTAGCAAGATCATGTCTCAATAAAACCAAAAAAAAAAAAAAAAACAAACCAAAATTAAAAAACAAACAAACAAACAAACAAAAAAAAAAAAAACGCAGAGCAGAACAAAAACCCAAGCCAAATCTTTGAGGTTCCATACTATCTGCATAGTGGCTTTCAGACCTCACAATGATTTACCCATACCACCCTCTCATCCCGAGGTCAATATACATCTTACTACCTACTTCTAAACACTGTGTTCAATGAGAGACACTGTTTCAAGGGAATAAGGCAAAAACTGAGCAGGACACTCAACATCCTTCTCTAGCCTCCTCATATTATCACGGCTGTGGATACTAGAACATATGTGCAATGCCACGCACACATACATCAGTCACATATACACCCCCCCCCCCAAAAAAAAAAAAAAGAGAAAAGGCAAAGTTCACCCTGGAAGCAGAGCAGATGATATTCTGGCATAGCTGAGGAGAAGCCAAAGCAGGAGACAGTATGGTTGATTTATAATGAAGTACAAAAGAATTAGCTAGAGTACCATGGTAGCACCAGAACTGAAAACAGAGTGACTTGGTAGCCAGGCTTGAAACAGCAGTTACAGGATTTGGCATTCAGTGAAAGGTCAGAAATAGTACTCAAGGCCGCCGCAGTCACCTGGACTTAGGGTTTCCTGTGTCCTTGCCCAGGGTGGAAGGCAGAGAAGGGACACGAAGGGAAAAGACCTCATCAAATAGTGAAGAAATGGGGAGAAGCACTGAAAAGTGAGGAGGGAGGAGCATGGACTGAGAGGAGAAACACGCACTAAGGCCCCCAAATAAGATAGGCACAGTTCTTCTATTTGGGGCAACCATTTATCGATGAAAAGAAATTTCTCAGTCAAATTAAGAAACCTGTAATGTCAAGATGCCTAATACCATCTCTTTCCAAATTGTATCCACTCAGAACATCCATTTTCTGTTGCAAGTGCATTAGCATAGAAATAGCCAGAAAGTATGCAAATAGGTTCTTGAAGGGAATTCTCACTTCTTAGTTGGCTTTTTTTTTTTTTTTTTTGGTTTGTTTGTTTGTTTCATTTTCTCTGACTAGAAAGTGCATTTGTCACTGGGGAATATTTGCCGCTTTCCCCTTTCCAGAGGCAGGGGGATGGGGTTAAAGGCCTCCTGGTTTCTCCTGCACTGTTTGGGATTGTGTGACCAAGGGATCCGGGCTGGATCTCAGCCATCACCAGTCACGACAGGAATCCATCACCAAGGTAGACTGGGGAATCAAGATGCTGCTGCTTGATAAGAACGAGAGGGAGCCCCATAAATGGCCCACAGACAAAGCTGTTTGCTTATCAGCTTCAGCACCAGACATTCAAAAGTGAGCTGAAAACAGCTCTGGAAAAGCGCAATCGCAAACAACCCAGAGTAACAGAGTTCCTTTCATCCCCATTTCTACAGTGTTGGGTCTTGGGTCCTGGCATTTTATATGCTTTCACATTATCTAAATACATTCTCGAGGTGGCAGAAGAGATCCATTACAATCCAGATTCTTCTTTGTCAGTAATAATCCTGAAAGCTCTTATATAGGCACTACTGTCTTCAGGACAGTAAATAGTGTATTTAAGCTTTAGGCACCCCCTTTAAACAATGTTACATGCATTTTCTTCTAGTAATTTACTTCATAGGTGATCAATTTATCTGCTAAAGTCACAAAATTTTATTCCAGTGTTTTAAGTTGATACCTGTTTGAATGTAGGCACTTAATTATCAATCATGTAAAAAGGTCATGATATTTTGGAGGGGGGTTGCAGCAAACTTTATTGACGGTATTAAAGAGAGTAGGGAGGGCTCCCTAGGCCATTCTTGTTATTATGGGGGTCTGGGGTGAAAATTGTGAGGGAGATGCTCAGTGTTGGGGGCCAAGTTGGGATAGAGACTCCTCAGCAGCCAAGGGCCTCTCTCTTGCTCTCAGTGTCCTTGCTGGGGTGGGTGGTCCAGGGTTTCTTACTCTTTGGAGGCCATGTAGGCCATGAGGTCCACCACCCTGTTGTTGTAGCTATATTCATTGTCATACCAGGAAATGAGCTTGACAAAGTTGTCATTGAGAGCAATGCCAGCCCTAGCATCAAAGGTAGAAGAATGGGAGTTGCTGTTGAAATCACAGGAGACAACCTGGTCCTCAGTATAGCTCAGGATGCCCTTCAGTGGGCCCTCAGATACCTGCTTCACCACCTTCTTGATGTCATCATACTTGGCAGATTTCTCCAGGGGTCATTCCAGATTCATAACAATACATTGGGGATAGGAACATGGAAGGTCATGTGAGTGAGCTTCCCATTCAGGTCTGGGATGACCTTGCCCATAGCTTTGTCAGTACCAGTGGATGCAGGGATGATGTTCTGGGCAGCCCCATGGCCATCACATAACAGCTTTCCAGGGGGACCATCTATAGTCTTCTGAGTGCTGTGATGACATGGACCGTGGTCATGAGCCCTTCCATGATGCCAAAGTTGTCATGGATGACCTTGGCTGGGGGGCTAAGCAGTTGGTGGTACAAGATGCATTGCTGACAATCTTGAGTGAGTTGTCATATTTCTCATGATTCACACCCATCACAAACATAGGGGCATCAACAGAAGGGGCAGAGATGTTGACCCTTTTGGTCCCACCCTCAAGTGGGCCCCAGCCTTCTCCATGGTGGTGAAGAGGCCAGTAGACTCTACAACATGCTCAGCACCGGCATCACCCCATTTGATGTTAGCGGGATCTCACTCCTGGAAGATGGTGAAGGGCTTCCCATTGATGACAAGCTTCCCATTCTCAGCCTTGACTGTGCTGTTGAATTTGCCATGGGTGGAATCATACTGGAACATGTAGACCGTGTAGTTGAGGTCAGTGAAGGGGTGACTGATGGCAACAATCTCCACTTTGCCAAATGCAGAGCAGAAGGCAGCTGTGGTAACCAGGTACCCAATATGAACAAATCTATTCACCAAAGATGTTCACCATCTTATCTCTGGGGCGAGGCTGGCACTTCACAAAATGCAGCTGTCTCTGGAACAGGGAGAAGCAGAGAACCAAAAAGCTTTTATAAACCTTTTTTTTCTTCATGATTTTATAGCTCTAAATTTTCTTCCACTTTAGAATAGGAACACTTACTCAGTACTGTTGTATACTGTTTGGATTTCCATGTGCTCAGAAATAAAAGTTTGCATGTGTCTCAAAAGAGACTTCAGGCCGGGTGTGGTGGTGCACGCCTTTAATTCCAGCACTCGGGAGGCAGAGGCGGGAGGATTTCTGAGTTCAAGGCCAGCCTGGTCTACAAGCCAGTTTATCCAAGTTATCCAAGGCTACACAGGACAGCCGGGGCTATACAGAGAAACCCTGTCTCGAGAAATAAAACAAAACAAAACAAAACAAAAACAACAACAACAAAAGAGAGACTTCAGACTTTTAAATAATGTTAGAATGTAGTGAAATTTGACTGAAAGTATTTTCTAGTAGGGCATGGCCATTAGACTTTGGTGGCTAGGGCCAGAAAGTTATGATTTGAATTTGAAGTGTCTAACAGGAGCTTGTGTGTTTAAACGTTTGGTGTGTGGGTGGTAGGTAGCTCACAAAGGAAGTTGTGGAATTTTTAGGAGGTGGGTTTTGGGCAGAGGAGGTAGCTTATAACTTGTAAAGTTTAGTCCACACTGGATTCTGTCTCAAACTCTTTGCTCCCCAATCTTACTGGGGATGTAACAACCCTCACGTTCCTGCCTTGAGGCACCACTATCATGCTTTCTCTACCATGAATGTATGTGTGTCTATTTAGTCAGTGCTGTAAAAGAAACAGAACTGATGGAATGAATATATACTAAGAGGGGATTTATTGGATCCTTTGATAACTTGGATAAACTGCACTTATTTATTTATTGGCTTGACCACATTGGATAGGGTCCTGGTAGCTCAACAATTCATGAGGCTAGATGATCCCCCAGGCCCAGTCTGGTGCTGAAAGCCTGAAGAATTCCCAGGGAGCTGCTTGTTCTCAGGTTCCACTGGAATCCTGAAGGAGTTGGTTCTAATGTCAGCAAAGGAGTGTGGCAGCAGCAGGGCAAATGAAGTTGCCGCTCAGAGTGGAGGTAAAGAGCTAAGAAAAAGTCTCCTTCCACCATGTTCTTTTGTCTGGGCTGGCACCAGCTGATCTTGCTCATATTTAGGGTGGATCTTCCTGCTTCATATAGTCTCATCAAGAAAATCCGTCACAGGAGTATAATCAGCAACCTGGATTTTCATCGACTCAAGATGCAGTGAAGTTGACAGCAGAGATTAGCCATCACATAATTTTGTTAAACCACAAGACACACTGAGCCCCTTCTCCCATATGGGGATATATTTTATCATATGGGAGGTATCAGTTTGACTCTTACAGTGACAGGGAAAGCCACTATTACACTGTTACCACGTACCAGTGAAGGAAGCAGTTGGTACCATTTTAATCTTCTGCACTCGGTCTACAAAGTTAAAAAGAGAAGGTTAAATCAAGGTTATCCAGTTAGAGATTAATTCCTTAACGCTAAATCTAGGGTTCCATTCATCACTCTATCTTTATTAGCTTAGGAGTCATGCCTGGCATGTAGTTTAAGTTCAAAATTTGTAGAACACAGATTAGGGTGTAAGCCAAGGTATCATGACTTCTAAACAGCTTGTTGAATAAACCATTTGCGGGGAACATAAGGCAGGGAAAAGAATGTGAAGAACTTGGATTAAGTTGCTCTGAGTAGTTCCCATTATGACCTCCTAAATTCAATTACAAATTGAAATACAGCTGGAATCACTCTCCCACTGCTGCTTCTTTCAGCTAATGAAAAGCTTTCCACGTCTAACGCCATCTCTGGCACATTTGCTGTCAGGAAAGCAAGTTTCATTTGCCAAATACTAATGAGACATTTGGAATTCTCAAACTTGGTGTTTGGAGTCTTAAGGAAATCACACCACCGAGCTCAGGGAAGCGTGGGCTATGACCAGGATGCCAATTAGTGCTGTTCCAATTAGTGCTAATTTCAAATTAGTGCCATTGAACTTCAGCTACAAATTAGGGCCTGTTCTTGGCCCTCTTATGAACCTTGGTAACATTTCATCTCGCCTCACTTCATCCCCGATCCAGACTTCAGTGATGCGACCTCAGTGTTAGACATGGTGAAACATCAGGTCCCTGAACCTTAATTAGAGTATGCTATCCCTAAATCAATAATATCAAGGAAGACAAAATCTGTGTGCTTCTGGAGGGCCTATTGATATATTAACACGTTCAGATTTTAGTATTTATTGTGGGTTAGCTAATGAGTCTTAAACTAAAGCAAATAAACATCCACTTAAATGAAATAAAGTTTTGGCTGGGCCATGACAATTAGACTTCAGATGTTCCTATATTGTTCAACAGTTTACTAGAATAAATATTGCGTGTAATTAAAAGATACAGTGGTGGGATCAATGGTTAGATTTCTTTAAAATCTGTCACTATCCACTCACTCTAACTTGATACTAGGTTTCCACTATGATCTAGTGGAAACTGACGAGATACTAATTATAACAAATATGTATACTGAATTTCCTGTAACCACATATGCCCTATGCCTGTACTAGCTTATTTAATATCACATAATCCTTTGAGTTACAGAACATTATTACCACTCCCATTTTAAAGATGAGAAAATTACAGGACAGAGAGGCTAAGGAACTTCTCCCAATTTACACTTCTCATATAACACGCATGCAAGAGGTCCACCTTCTGAACGCAGACTCTTCAAGCCTACTCTCTATGGCCATGAACTCTGGGATCTTGAAGAGTCTCACTCATAGTGCATGAAGTAGATGGTCATTTTGATAGCAATGCTTTGTCATTAGGACTCCTAGGCTTCTGATCCTTTATTTACTGATTTAAAAATTACATCCAACCCAAAGTGTGTTGTTCCCAAGATGACGTTCTCTGTACTTAGAAGAGAAGAAGTAAGTCTTGCCTTGGAAGATACTAGAAAGTAGAATCAGTATTTTCTCCATGAAATGGAGCATCTGATGACGTCTTATTAAAGAAAAAGTGTTACTTAGGAGCCTGACCTCTGTCACTGGGAGACACGGGACTGGGGACATGCAAGATGAACCATGGAAGACAGAAGGGATGGTGCAAGAAGCCAGTCTGGACTCCACTGTGGCATTCTATCCAGCTGGACACTAGGAAGCGCTTTCCTCCTTACCTGAAGCGCTCACCTCTGGCTCCACGCAGGGCAGGCATGTTTGCTGCTCTTAAGTTTGAGGTGCCACTTTTCTCCTCCTGAGCTCCCCTGCTCCCTCGATGCTAGACAAAAAAACTCCTTTCACTTCCGATCTTAGGGTTATCATGGCTTTTATGAAATACCAGGACAACAACAACTTGAAGAGGAAAGGGTTTATTCAGCTTACACTTCCGTGCATATCATGCTCAAGGAAGTCAGGACAGAAACTCACGCAGGGCAGGAACCAGGGGGTAGGAGTTACTTACCAGCCTGCTCCCCTGTGGATTCCTAAGCCTGCTTTCATATAGGAACCAGAACCATCAGCCAGGAATCCGCACTACCCACAATGGGTTGGGCCCTGCTTATCAATAACTAAGAAAATGCTCTACAGGCTTGCTGACAGCCAGTTCTAATGGAGTTATTTTCTCAATTAAGGCCCTGCCCCCTCCTCTCAAATGACTATAGTTTGTGTCAAGTTGGTGTAAAACTACCCAGGACACTTCCTTAAAATGTTTCTTAACAGATATATTCTCACTAAAATATTCTCCTTCACCAAAACCACTTAACTCACGGTAGCATTTCCAACTGTCTTCACATCTCTCATTTTCATCTCTTTTTTTAACGATTTATTTATTTTATTATTTATTTATTTATTTTTATTGGATATTTTATTAATTACATCTCAAATGTGATTCCCTTTCCCGTTTCCCCTCTGGAACCCCACCATCCCATCCCCCTCCATCCGCCTACTTCTGTGAGGGTGTTCCCCCACCCATCCACCCACTCCCACCTCCCTGCCCTGGCATTCCCTATCATCGAGTTTTCACAGGACCAAAAGCCTCTTCTCCCATTGATGCCTGACAAGGCCATCCTCTGCTACGTATGTGGCTGGAGTCTTGTGTCCCTCCATGTGTACTCTTTGGTTGGTGGTTTAGTCCCTTGAAGGTCTGGGGAGTCTGGTGTATGAGTGCTCTATCTGCATGTATGTCTGCATGCCAGAAGAAGGCATCAGATCACATGGTTGTGAGCCACCATGTGGTTGCTGGGAATTAAACGCAGGATCTTCTCTTTCCACGAGCAACTTGCTCAATAAATTTTCCTTAAATAAAAGAATAGTGTAAACAGCATGTCTTTTGTCGGTATGGATGTGGTCAGTAATAAATCTGATGGCCTACAGTTAAGGCAGGAACCAGAAGGTGAGACATCAGGGAAAGAGAAAGAATTCTGGGATAGAGAAAGGTGGGAGATCCACACAGGTAGATGTGAAGAGACAGACACATGGTACCTGAGCACAGATAAACAACCACATGGCAGAATGTAGGTTAAAATAAATGGGTTATCATAAGTTATGATTCTAGTCAGATAAGAGCCTAGCCATATGGCCAAGGTGTTTGTAAATATATTTCCATTCTGAGTCTTATATCTGGGAGCATGGGGCTGGAAGGAAGTAATGGGCCTAACTTCTACCGATTAGTCGAGCTGTTTCAGGTGTATCTGGTTGTCATGATCCTAGCAGAGGTAAGTGACAATAAATATGGGCTACAGAGAGGCTCTGTGGTTAAGAACACTTGTTGCTCTTGCAGAGAACCTGGATTTGGTTCTCAGCACCCTTCAGGTGACTCACAACCATCTTTAACCACAGGTCCAGGGGATGTGACCCTGTTCCTCTAGCCTCCATCAAATATACATGCCAGCAAAACACTCATACCTATAAAATAAAAATGTAAAAATCCTTGAAAATAATAACAAGGAGAAAACTTGAAGCTTTTGATGCCATACGTTAATTTTAGAGTGTGCAGCAGTTGGCAGGCTTCAATATCAAAACCTGAGTGTAAAAGCAAAAGTAAGTTCTAAGTTTGTCAGTTCTAAGTCAGCTCCCCCTCTCCCCAAAAATCTGGTAAAATTTAAATGCAAACCGACACAACAATCTTATATCAGTTGATTTAGAAAAATACAATCTTTTTCTCCCGTGTCTCTTGTGTCTATAGAAATGTCCATGAACAAGAAGGTGCTCATCAAAGTTCTCGTGTATCCTCTAAGGTTTCTGAAGTTAAGCTTTTCAATAGTAAAGTTAAAAAACATCCCATGAAAGAAAGATTCCAAAGCTAGTGAGGATCCATTACAACCACACTACAAAGTAAGGTTCCGCCTAATGTGTACTTCAGTACGAGTTAACTACCTTTCTATTAACTTAGGCTCAGAAATAAACAACTAAAATAACAAAATGGTCAATGATTATTCTTAAAAACAAAGGTAGTCTTGTCTCTTTGTGTCTTGAGATTCCAGTCTTGGAGAAGGTGTTAATTAACTCTGTAAGCTTCCCTGCTAAGATCAACACAGCCAGAGACATGCAGGACCCAAAACCAACCCAGGCTGGAATCTAACCTAAGTGAAAATTTTATAAGTAATTTCAAATAGTCTCTTTTATTCCAGACTTTTAAAAATCATTACTTTCAGCTGTCTTAGTCTGAGGCTAAGGAATTAAAGCCAAGAAATGTTTCAATAAAATTCCTTCTGGTATATACAAGTTATGGTAAATTCTTTTCTTCTTAAGGTCCCTAAAGTATGAATTATTTACAGCCAGTAAACTCTCAGAAACATATCAGAACAATTTTCTGGAACTCTTTTATAGGCATAGCATTCACTATGTGGTACAACCTATGTTCTCTCACAGTGGATTGGGCAGAACTAATAAATTATGTTTATTTTTGCATGCGGTACTCACGGGAACTGTTTTGGTTATACAGTTCGTTTGTGTAACTATGTCCTGATACAAAGAATAACAGAATTTTTTACACTTGTGCACTGAAACACCATTATCACTTTTTTCAAAAAGCATAAAGACTCAGTAACATGGCTGGTCCTGAGTTCGGAAGTCTCTGGAAAAGTGAGTTTCTACTTGTGTGTATTTTATTTCGATTTGCAAAGGTACAGTTCATCAAACTGAGGGGGGGGGAGAGAGAGAGAGAGAGAGAGAGAGAGAAAGAGAGAGAGAGAGAACTAAAAGAAAAAACAGTTTTTCTCAGTATTCATCAAGCAGAAAGAGCATGAAAAATAATAGCAGTTAGGTTTCCCCTCATCTTTAAATCGTAGGTGCTACGTTAGCAGCTCACTATCTGCCTTTTGAGGGAAGCATCAGACTAATAAATATGAAGTAGTTAATGTGCTCTCCAGTGGAAGCTTACGCTGCTCGACAGTTTAACATGCTTATGACAAAATAACCAGAAAACTCACCCATATTGCCCATTTGTGTTTTTCTTTTATCTCTAGCCATTGTGTAATTCATGTAAATTACAGGTGAGCCAGAAAGAACTGGAACCATGTGAAAGGGACTGTGTGATAGGCAGGATCCTAAGGCACCATGCCGTTTCCTCAAGATTTTCTATGGGGGCTGCAGAGATGGCTCAAGGGGTCAGGGAGATTATCATCAAGCCTGGTGACCTACATTCAACTTTGCAGAACCCATATGCTGGAAACAGAAAAATCAACCCCCAAGTTGTCTTCCTGGAAAAGTGAGCTCCACACCCAAGGTGTAACAGTGTGTATGCTTCACAGACAAAATACATACATACATACATACATACATACATACATACATACATAGAATAAAATGTCTTTTAAGAATCAAAGTGTTAAAAATAATTAAATAGTCCATTATATCCACATAACTGCAGTTGTGATGAGATACTGGGTCTGAAATGAAAATGTTATAATCCCATGAAATTAAATATCTAATTGATATTTTCTTATATTGTAAGCATCCCATGAAATACATTGCTTTCTCTAATTACAAAATTGTAAAATCTTAGTGAATCTAGGTCTGGTCTCTTTATGAGAAATCAAGTTCAAGTCCCAAATAATAAATAATCCAAAAAATAATAATACAATTTTTGTTTTCCACATAAGGAAAGGATGCTACATTTTCTTTAAATCTGAATTTTTATTTTTTCTAAAGACTTATTTAGGACCCTTTTCCTCCTACTGGGTTGCCTCATCCAGCTTTGATAGGAGAGTTTGTGCCTAGTCTTATTGTATCTTGTTACTCTGTGTTCACTGGAGATCATTAGGAGGCCTGCTCTTTTTTGGAGGGAAACTAAGGAAGAGTGGATCCGGGGAAGAAGGGAGATAGCAGAAAGACTGGGAGGAGTAGAGTGAGGAGAAACTGTGGCAGGGATGTAATATATGTGAAGAAATAAATAAAATAAAATAAGATTTCTGAAGAAGAATAAGAAGGAGGAGGTGGAAGAGAAGCAGGAGGAAGAGGAGGAGGAGGAAGAAGAAGAATTTCAGAGATTGGCTGGGCGCCATCCAAGGTGGTTCAATGAGGAAGTCAAAGTCTTTTTGTAGCCATGCACTACAAGGTGGGCGCACAGGAGCAAGTGAGAAATGTACTCAGAACAAATGCCTATTCTAAACTTGGGCCCATCCTTGTTCCCCAGGTTGCTTGGTGAACAACTTTGACGTGAACAACTTTGCTCACAATGTTCTTATTACCAAAGGCCCAAAGCAACCAAAGGACCAACCCACTCTTTGCTGAAACCCCAAGCCAAACTAAAAGAGATTTCCTCCTTGTAAGCTGATGGTCTTTGACAGTATTGTCAGAGTAGTGGAAATGTGACCAACACAGATAGCAAGTCATTTCTGCATCTGTCTGAGACAGAAGGTGGCCTAAATCACAATTAAGAAAAGGCAGAGATAGACTGGTCAACCGCCAAGAACCAGAAACAAACAAAATGACATATGAGAAAACAGCCAAATCCAAGAAACAGAGGCTCAGCTACAGTTAAGTTCTTGACTTGCCTGGGACTCCCACAGATCAAAGGGAAGCTAAGTGACTCATGTAAACCGGTTAGGGATTTCACTTCTTGCAATCTGCCATCATTGGTCTTGGCTGAAGTGTCCCTTTGGGCAGTTTACTGTGACAACTTCCAAAAATGGTGTGGCACAATTTAAAAAAATAAACATATCATTACTGAGGGAAGTAACTGAGAAATGTGTTTTTAAAGTCACCATCGTCGTCATCGTCATCATCATTCTGTGTTAGCTCATGTGTGTCATGTATGTATGGGTATGATGTATGTGTGTGCACTGCATGGATGTGGAGAAAAGGGGACTGCTCTGTGAAATCACTTCTCTTCAGCCACTGGATTCTGAGGACCCAGCTCAGGTTGTCAAGCTTGCGCCCTGACTGGCTGAGCCAACTCACTGACCAAATGTAGTTTTAAGAGCACAGGAGGCACTCAATAAATGGAAGAATGTTGAAATAAGGTGACTAAGTTAGAGACAAGATTGATTCATATCCTTAGGGCCATCCTTTCTACTAGACAAACTCTTTACATCTCTGCCCAATAAAACCCACAAGTTAAAGCCAGGCACAGACACATCCTTTCAAGGCTGAAGCATGAACATTACCACTAGCTGAGACCAGATTGGGCTGCACGCTACCAGGTTACGTAATAAGACTTGCAAATCTCAAAAGGTTAACACGTGACTTCATGGCCTCTGTTTCTTAGCCAGTTACTTTGCTTCATTGGCATGTGTTCACTGTACATGGTACTGTATTCACACCTCCACAATGAATATTGAATGTCCAGCAAAGAACACGCTGCTGCAGGGGTCACTGAATCTGCTATATAATGCTCCGTTTGGTGCTGAAAGGATACATAGTCCTTTTTTGCTTTATTTCTAAGGTGTCAGAACTTTTCTTAACAATTTTATACATTTATAAACATAAGAATTCTTGTGGTTTCAACTAACCCAAGCAGATACATTTCTTTGACACAAAGTCTACACTGTTTATCAGAAGCTGATCTTCAACCTGAATTTCAGCTGTTGCCAACCATCAACATGAGATTCCTTACATTCACTGAGATCAAGATTAGGCCATCAATGGGAGGAGAGGCCCTTGGTCTTGAGAAGATTCTATGCCCCAGTATAGGGGAATGCAGGGCCTGGAAGTGGGAGTGGGTGGGTTGGGGAACAGGGTGAGAAGGGAGAGGATAGGGGATTTTCAGAGAGGAAACTAGGAAAGGACATAGCATTTGAAATGTAAATAAAGAAAATATCTAATAAAAAAAAGTTAAAAAAAAAAAGATTGGGAATCTAACCATAGCATTAGAAAGGAATCAAACTGACTTTCGCTATCAACAGGGGATGCAGAGAGGGTGTTAGAACATTATTCTTTTCAGGGGATAATGTAGACTACAACTTGGGTTCAGGAAACTCAGGGATGTCCAGACACGTTTGAAGAAGTAATTAAACAGGCCCTAGGAATTGGCTTCTGTGTGCCCTAGGGTGAGAAGTATTCTGAATAGAAGCTGAAAGAGTTTGAGAAACACCAAGATTAAAGAACTGCAGCCAATTAGTGTACACAGCCTCGGGGGACAAAAGACTCCGCAACAGCCTCCACTCTGGCATCTTGAGGGCGGACAGCTTTGAGAATGCAGTGACCAACCTCTGTGACCCAACAGAGCTGGGTTTGTGGTGTGGCCATGGGGCAAACATAGTAAAAAGATCTTAACTCTCATGTACCTTGGGGTGACAAGGTTTATGAGAGGACCAGAACTGAATAATATAAGACGATTTGTGAGCTCAAATTAAGCAATTATATGTCTGAAGCCCTCTGCTGCAGGAGCAAGACGGATGAGTCAGCCAAACGTGGTCTGTTTAAACAGCTCCAGAAGAATTCATACCCATGGCTGGTGAGGCAAATCAAACAGGAACAAAGGGAAAAAGGTGGATGGAGGTGTTTCCCAGATTTCAGGCTTAACAAAAGGGAAGGTCTGCACTGGTATGTACTTTGGAGATCTAAGGTTGCTTTTTTTTTTTTCTGTCTGACTTATCAGAATGTATTGACATATTGATGGCATTTGGCTTCTGTTTCAAAGTCCACTTTTAAAAATAAATGAAATAGACATAGCCAGCTGTGGTGGTGCATGCTTGCAAGAAACAAGACCCTCACTCTGTGATTACAATTTTGAGATAAGTAAAACACTTTTGAATATACCATCTGCAAAAAGGAACACTGGCCCAGAAAAAGGTAAAAAGGTGTTGGCATGTTGATCTAGCACTAGCCAGTGGTTCTCAAAGTTGTCATTCTATTGGTTCATCTTTAGCTAGAAAGCATTCTGGGCTTGAGAATGCGACTTTTTTTTTTTCCCTGATTGTGGGCTCAGTACATAGCAGATGGCCTGCAACTCTTCAACACTCAAGAGTCCTGAGATAGCCAGATACCAGCTGGAGACAGGGAGGACCTTCTGCTTACTGGTGACTCTGATGGCGCTTCAACTTGAGCTGGGGACCTCCTATGTCCATGAGTGCCAGCTGCCCTGGGTGCTTGTGACAATACACCAGCTGTGCAGAAAGCTCAGGGTTTTCAATTGTATTTTGTTTATTTGACTTTATGCACTGCATGTTAATTCTTACCAAAAAGAAGTATCTGGATATGCCATTACGTGTCCGTCCCCCCCATCCCCAAGGACAGAAACCCAGAGATACTTAAATGCTAAAGAAAGGTAATCCTGAAGCGTGATAGCACATTCATCCTTGACATTTAATAAGAGTAAGCTAGCAGAGACCTTCTCAACCTCATCTGCATTCCAGTGACATTGTTCTTGACATTAGGAAGAAAACTAGCAGATTGGGAAGGTGGCAACGGACTTGATAAGCAGCCACAGGACTTTCGGTCTCATCTCAAGCATCCACATAAACATGAGAGATAGAACAGGTCTCTACTCCCAGTGCAGAAAAAGCAGAGACGAGGATTCCTGAGGCTCCCTGGCCAGCCAGTTTTGCTGACCTGGTGATTTTCAGGTTTAGTGGGAGATCCTGTGGTGGTGATGATGATGATGATGATGGTAGTGATGATGATGATGGTGGTGCTGGTGGTGGCGGTGGTATAAGAGAACTGAGGAAGACACATAAGTTTGACCCCCAGCCTCCATGTGCATTCTCTCTCTCTTTCTCTCCCTCTTCCTCTCCCTCTTCCCCTCTCCCCCCCCCCCACACACACACTCATTCACAGAAAGAAAAAGAAAGAAAACTTGCTAAAGTTTAACAATCAGATTAAAATTAGTCACCTCATCGGTCTAACACTTGGCAACTCTTAATTTCCTGTAAATACAGCTTTAGCTTCATTCACCCAGTTCTCACATTACACATGATTTTATTGACATAAAATTTGAATACATTCTTATTTGCCTGGGATTTGTTTCACTCACTATGTAGAACCATATAGGTTTCCAAATATCTTGTCTAATAATCTCTAGTATGCAGTTAGAAACAACAGCACATGCTTTCAAGTGTCTTGAACATCTTAAGATTTGTTTACTAGTTTGGAATATGGCCTGCTTTCATAAATACACCATGAACACATGAAAATGTGTTGGTATCTTGCTTTATAAACATCAAGTAGGTCATGGATTACTTACTTATTTTAAGTTTTTTTCTTTTACTGTTCTATTTTTCCAATTAGACTTAAAGGGAATATATTTCTTTCTTTTCTTTTTCGACCTTTTAAAGTCCTTTTAGATGTCATGTTTTAAAGAGGAGGTGAAAACAAAACAAAACAAAACAAAACAACAAAAGGAGGGCCAGAGGAAAGAGAAAAGGGCTCCCTCTGTAAATATCTTCAGGAATTTAGAATGAAGAGCAAAAGAAATGATCCATGCACTTGAAAATGGCATTCTGGTTTTTGTGGGGATTTGTTTTGTTTTGTTTTTGTTTTTAGTTTTTGGCTTGGCAAGAAGCAGGCATTGGAACATGTTTGCTTGACAACTGAAAGCATCAAAAAAATTTTAAAGGAGGAAGAGGAGGAGAAGGATGAGAAAGAGGAGAGAAGAAGAGGAAGAGGAAGAGAAGGAAGAGGAAGAAGAAGAGGAAGGAGGAGAAAAAAATCATCTCAAATGAAAACTATCAGGAGCTACCCCACATTTTCATGGTTCACTGGAGGGAACAGACAGGAGTCCCCATGTGAGGATGTGAAAGCCATTCCCTCCTGAGGACCAGCAACTTGAGCATCAACAACAGACTTTCCTTTCTTCCCTTCCCAAACTGAAGAACAGAAGCCCTGAGCTGCTGTGCCTTGCTCTGTTCTGTCAAGAGTAAACACATTCTGTTTGCTGCTTCTGTAGGCTTAGTGGAAGAATAGCTGACTCAGTAATCATCAGGAGCCCCCACCTCTTGGATGCCTTGGCACAGATGTCTTCATGCTAATCTGTGAATCTCTGTGAAATGATGCATACTGCCTGAACTGCCCTTTCCCCCTCTTTCTTTCTTTCTTTCTTTCTTTCTTTCTTTCTTTCTTTCTTTCTTTCTTTCTTTCTTTCTTTCTCTCTCTCTCTCTCTTTCTTTCTTTCTTTCCCTCTCTTTCTCTTTCTCTTTCTCTTTCTCTTTCTCTTTCTCTTTCTCTTTCCTTTCCCCTTCCCTTCCCCTTCCCTTCCCTTCCTTCCTTCTTTATTTTTAGATTTCTATTACTATACTGTAGCTTCTATCTGGGCATATAGGGACATGGAACAAAAGGCAAAGATGTTCAGAGACCCAGAATGCTGTATTTGAATTTGGCTTGGCTGAATTGATTCCTGCCCTTATTATTCCCATGAAAGGACTAGGTACTGAGTTATTTTGACCCGATGGTTCCCTTGTCCTGATCCCAGGCCAGCCTATAGAAGCTCGATGGCTTTCTACAACTTCAAAGATCGTACGTGAAGACAATGTCACTGATAAATTTATCTTACGAAGACTTCAGCTCTGCATCACACTGACATGCCCTGAAAGCCTCAGGACACGAGGCATGTGCTTCAGCATTCCCAGGCTATGTGCTTCAGCGTTCCCAGGCTATCCCACATTCACCTGAGCATTTCTGACACACCATTTCCCCTGTTTGTAATTTCACTTTTGTAGAGGAAAGAAGAGAGTCCACATACCAAAGATACCCTGACAGTTTTTCCTTCTACTTTCCTTCCTCTTTCTCTCTGGCAAACACTTGGATTTGGCTATGGCCTCTTGAGATCACACTTGGCTTGTTGCCTTAGCCTTAAGGTATAGTTTTCTACTCATTGGGGGAAAACTCTGTGTCTAAGGAAGCCAGGCATGTACTCAAAATGCAAGCTGCAGCTTTCCTGGGACCTGCAACTGAGGAAGTATGCAGGTACATCTTATGCCAAATATAGGATTTCTGAGACAGCTGTTTCAGTTTCCAGCACCTGGGAACACACACTCTTTTAAAAGCAAGGTAAAAAGCACGTGTGTGTGTGTGTGTGTGTGTGTGTGTGTGTGCACGTGTGTGTGCATGTGTGTGAATGTACAGTTCTTTCTTGTCCTCTAAACTCCTAAGGGAGGATTGTTGTGTAATGGAGAACTGCCTGGGTGAAGATGTAGCAATGCCTCACTAGTTCCACTGTGGGTATCCCAAGAAATCCCACCCAGGAGTTCAAGAAACAGACCCATAATGCCAGAGACAGGACAATGTAAAGGGGGCTTCTTCCTGCTTTCCTTTGATCTATAGAACACACAAGCACACAGGTATAGATATATGACAGCTAGGACTTTAATAGACTACCCCAGGAACCAGAGATGTCTGACTTCTAGTAGCAGAATCCCATGGGCCTCAAGACATTGACTCAGTAAAGTTGCTATCAAGGTGGTTATTTCAATTTTTTCTCTTTTGTTTTCTCTTCCCTTTCCTTTCCTTTCCTTTCCTTTCCTTTCCTTTCCTTTCTTTCTTTCTTTCTTTCTTTCTTTCTTTCTTTCTTTCTTTCTTTTCTTCTTTTTTTTTTCTTTTTTTTCTTTCTTTTTTTTTTTTGGGGGGGGGCATGAGTGGTAGATTGATTAATGCCTTTCTGGGAAACTGGATGGATCAATCACTTCACTCCGAGTGTGGATGAACACTTTCATGATGTGTTTTGCAAAAATGTTTTAGTATTAATTTTTTTTTTTTCGAGACAGGGTTTCTCTGTGTAGCCCTGGCTGTTCTGGAACTCACTCTGTAGACAAGGCTGGCCTCGAACTCAGAAATCCGCCTGCCTCTGCCTCCCGAGTGCTGGGATTAAAGGTGTGTGCCACCAACACCCGGCTAGTATTAATTTTTATATGGTATGCCCTACCACTGCAATAACAAATATATGTTAAATACTGGCTTTAATTATTTATTGAATGCCGTCACATGCAAAGTTGTGTAAAGCAAGTATTAATAGTTTGGGGTTTGATTTGGGGTTTATTTTGTTGTTGTTGTTGCTGCTGCTGTTGTTTGATAAGACAGGTGTACTCTGTAGCCCAGGCTGTCCTTGAAGTCCTTATATAGTCCAGGCTAACCATAAACTTATGAGTCTTTTGACATAAGCTCTGAATGCTGGGACTGTGAGCATGTGCTACAACACCTGAATATTAAGTTTTAGGATTCAAAAGAATTAGTAAGAATAAGAAAGAATCAGCAAAAATGTATACATAACAAGAAAGAGCAATGAAGACATTATAGTTAAGCGTGTGGTAAGCTGGGCATGTGGAGCATGCCCATTCTAGCACATTCTATTACATTCTAGCACTCAGGAGGCAGAGGCAGGTAGAGCTTTGTGAGTTCAAGATCAGCCAGGTCTACACAGTGAGTTCCAGGACAGTGATGGCAACATAGAGAGATCTTTTCTCAAAATAAAACAAGCAAATGAACCAAAAAAACAAAACAAAACAAAACAAAACAAAAAATGAAAAGAACAAAACCCCAAACAAACAATGGCTTGAAAGAGCACTAGCTTGGGACAGACCGATACAGGCCAACCTAGGACAGACAGTGAGATCCTCTCTCAATTCTTTTCTTCTTCTTCTTCTTCTTCTTCTTCTTCTTCTTCTTCTTCTTCTTCTTCTTCTTCTTCTTCTTCTTCTTCAACAATGGGGAAAGGAAGAAAATACTAATGAACAGAGATTTCAATGTGAACTTTCATTACTTAAACATTCAAGAGACATCTTACCATAAAAGAAAAAACAAAGTCAGAATAAAAATAGTGTAGAATCAATAGTTTTTAGAAACAAATGCCAAACCAGCCACATGGTGGTGAATGCTTCTCATTTTAGCACTTGAGGTGTGGCGGCATGAGGATTGTGAGACTGAGGCCAGCCTGGACCATGACAGAAGACCCTGTATTTATTTGTTTATTTTTAAAGTAAAACCAAACAGATACTAGATGAAGCCATGAAAGTGAATGAGCTTCCTCAAATACCAAAATATTCAGGTTAATCCCATGCTGGGGAAAAATATCAACTCAGCAAATTCAGTTCGTTCACTTAGAAGTAATTCTCTAACAACTGCCTATCAAACGCACCATGGAAGCACTATAAATAAAACCTGGCTGGATAAACAGTATAACAAATAATAATTATTATCATTACTATTTACAGTGCTGAGGGTGGAGCCAGGACTCTCTAGCACACCAGCCAAGTCCCATACTAGAGAGCTTAGGATTTTACTTATTAGTAAAGAAACATGTCATTATCTGTCAAAGGCTCATCAGCAACAGGAACATATGTTTGTTTTCACCCTCGTGGTCACAGGAGGATTTGCTGGCTGTTTGGTTCTCAACTCTGGTATTCCTGAGGTCCTACTTTGCTCTGGAAGGTCATGCCCCTGAGAGAATTAACAGGACATATATAAGAAATGTAAGGTGTAGATATTGGTACATTGAGTTGAAGTGGCCCAGGTCCTTTGATCGGTCCATAAACTGAGACAAAGGCTCAAATTGTGAAATGCATTCAGGAGGCAGAAACCTGGGTATGGGCAAGAATGGTTAGAACAGCAGGCTTGCTTACAGTGATAGAGGGAGGACCTGTGAATCCTCCTTGATTTCACGCAGAGAAACACTGCGGACTATAGCAGAATGAGCCTGCGCAGAAACACTGCCGACTCTAGCACAACGAGCCTGCGCAGAAGGCACCACTCACCCTAGCAAGCCAAGGGCCAGTTCCCATCTAATTTCCTTACAAAGCCCATGTGTTTTACTCTGGCTAGTGGAATATGGTGTAGCCTATTATGGCTTTGTATTCTGGCCTCGTGGCTCAGAGAAGGGAGAGTACAGGTTCAGGTTGATTCATGAAAGTCAAAGAAGAAAAAAAGGCAGATTTTTTTTTTTCTGGGAGTGGGGGATGCATTTCAATTATATAACGTGAATTAAGATGCAATCCATTCTGTGAAGCACAGTGTCTATATAAAAGTGTCTGTCTAGACAGGCATGGCGTGTTACACACCATGCACGGGGTACTAAAACAGAAGGATGCCATTGCCCAAGATTAGGATATCCAACAGCAGAAACATCTGTGCACATGTAGGTATATTTGAGTTTCAGAGAGGAATCTGTTTTTACAGTGTGCTTGACCTCTGGCTCTCTTTACAACAGTAAATTTAAGAGACAACAGAGAATTGTTATTGTGAGTTGTAGAGGTTTGAATATGCTTTGGCCAAGGAGTGGCACTGTTAGGAGGTGTGGCCCTTGTTGAAGTGGGTGTGGCCTTGTTGGAGGAAGTGCACTGTGGGCCTGGGCTTTAATACCCTCATCCTAGCTGCCTAGAAGCCAGTTTTCTTCTAGAGGCCTACAGATGAAGATGTAGAACTCTCGGTTCCTCCTGCACCATGCCTGGCTGGATGCTGCCATGCTACTGCCTTGATGATAATGAATTGAACCTCTGAACCTGTAAGCCAGCTCCAATTAATGTCCTTATAAGAGTTGCCTTGGTCATGGTGTCTGTTCACAGCATTTAACCCCTAAGACAGAAATGTACATGTTCTTTGTCATTTTGAAACACGTGTTGACTAAAAGCATAAATAAAAACGACATCACCTTCCTAAACTGTACCATGCTCTGTGAAATACTTCATATTTGGGTGAAAAATTTAGTTCCTTAAATAAGATTCTAAACTTTGACCAGAATCTCCTGTGTATCTCTACACTTGGAAATGATTAATCTGTCATGCAGTCCTGAAGCAAGAGGGTAAAGTGGCGAAAAACTGAAGGAAACTCACCAAAGTCTCTTACACAGTGACACCAAAATAAAGGAACATTAAGACTGAACTCTTTTTCTAAATAATAATTCTTCTTCTTCTTCTTCTTCTTCTTCTTCTTCTTCTTCTTCTTCTTCTTCTTCTTCTTCTTCTTCTTCTTCTTCTCCTTCTCCTCCTCTTCCTTCTCCTCCTCCTTCCTCCTCTTCCTCCTCCTTTTCCTCCTCTTCCTTCTCCTCCTCCTTCCTCCTCTTCCTCCTCCTTTTCCTCCTCTTCCCCCTCCTCCTCCTTTCCTTTCTTCTTTCTTCTTTTAGGATTGAGACCTTGGGGCATATACTAGCCAAGTATTAAGCTGATGAGTAACATTTCAAGCCCCAGTTGAATATGTGTTTTCTTTTTTTTTTTTTTTTTTTTAGTTTTTCGAGACAGGGTTTCTCTGTATAGCCCTTGGCTGTCCTGGAACTCACTTTGTAGACCAGGCTGGCCTTGAACTCAGAAATCCGCCTGCCTCTGCCTCCCGAGTGCTGGGATTAAAGGCGTGTGCCACCACGCCCAGCTGAATATGTGTTTTCAAAACCACCATATAGGCCAGCAAGATGGCTGAGTATGTAAAGGCATTAGCTATCAAATCTGAAGACTTCAGTTCCTTCTCCAGTTCCCAGATAGTAGAAGGTGAGAAATATCCTCTGGTATTTTGGCATGTGCATCCCAACCCCATATATATTGTGCACACACGTACACAAACACAGATAAAAGTCAGTGTACTTTAAATGTTTTAAAATATTACATGTTTTAAATAACAGCATGGTGGCTCCCTCAAATAATAATATTTAATACAGAATAACTTCTCTACTTCCTACTCCAAACCCTTGGTTAAAGGACACTGAACTGGAGTTATCTGAGGGAAACAAAGAGGAATGTACTGGAAGAATTGACTTCTCAAGGTCACAGAGACGATCTATTCTGCCTTAGGACATGAATACGTCTCTTACCAATAGCCTGACATACAACTAAAGAGAAGGCACAGAGACCTTAGGGTGACCTAAATACCGAGAGAATGCTTAGCTCCTATTGCTATTAAGATTACTGCTATACCTGCTTCTATAAAATTTAGAATGGTTGACATTTAAAAAGCTAAGACCCATGAGGATCTTCAAGTCATTGGGTCTGAAAAACAAGTTTCCAGTACCATCAGCTGATTTCATATCACAAAGTACTGGGCTATTTCATCTATAAACACAACAGCATAATTACAAGGTCAAGGGGAAGAGATAGAAAAGACATTCTCTAAGCAGGCTTGTCCCCATCTTACTCTTGTTTCAAGGCAAAGTAAAAGGTTGAGCTTAAACCAGGTGGAGGACCTGGAAGGAAGCAAAGTGCATGCATACCATCTGTGTCTTAAAACAAACAACAAACAAGCAAACAAAACTTAGGCAAGCTGGGTACCTGTGTTTTGCTGAATGAAGTTCCAGTTTTATTCCTGCAAGACATTAGTTAATAGCTAAACAATGTAGGTAATTATTGTGGGGGAGATTATTATCATGAACCACAGCCCACGTTACACGTTACAGGGATGGGCTTGGTTGTATTAGAATCGTTTCTGCCATAAACATTTACAGAACTTGGGTACACAAAAGACCAGTTGTCTTGGTTACACATACTACATATCAAAATCGTTCTGCTTCAGTCGTGTGCTTTCCGGGCTCTGAATTGTGATTATTCATAATTATGTTAAATACTAGTAATTATAAATTGGCAGCTACATATCAGAAGTAGCATGGTGATGATTCACCCTCAAGTGTGCCTGTCAGCAAGAATCCTGTGGTGAAAGGAGACATGTAAGTTGGAAAAAGTACAGAATTATTAACCTTGAGGATCAGAATTCTCCAGGGGATGGCTGCACGCTCAGGAGTATATGGGCAGCTGGATTTGGCAGGTTAGAAAAAAACAAAGCAAAACGAAAAGGTAGGAAGATGGGAGGGGGTGTGGATGGGGGAGGATCTCAGAGTTAAACAAAGGCATTAGAGGTAATTGTGATCAAAATACATTGTATGCATGTATGGCATTCTCACACAATCGATATACATATTTAAACATTACGAAACAACAACAAAAGTTCTTAAGGGCCAGGAACACTAACAGAGTTTATGACTGATGTTAATTATTTCTTAATTTTGATGTGACTATTTAGAGTCTAAAAGGCTCGCTTAATTATTAACCTTATAGTACATAAGACTTAATATTTGAATACCTTTGCTTTGTCAAGGACATATACAATGTCCCGCAGCATTATCTGAAGTTAAAGTTTTCATCCTTTCTCCCAAGGAAGTGTCGCTCTTATGTGTTTGCACATGTATGCTGTGCAATCATTTTATGCTTTTACCGCTTTGGGTGGTGCTAAGGGTTGAACCCAGGTCCTTAAGCAAGTACTCTACCACAAAGCTAAATCTCTAGTCCTTATTCAAAACCATTTGAGGTAGGGTTTTACTTCAGGCTGTCCTGAAATTCACTATGTACTTGTTGAAATAGTGATTGTGACTTCTCTCATCAGCAAAATGAGGGTAGTAATGTCATTTTTAGTATGATCTTGTGGTGATTAAATAAGATTATCGATAAAATGTTAAACACACTGCCTCAATCTAGTGCACCTGAAATAAATGATAATGACTGTTATTTTCTGCCCCTGTTTGCAGCTCCCTCAAATGCTAACCCCCAAGCCAGAGATCCACACACCACAGGTCTCCGGGCAGCTGCTTCCTGCCAGCACAGAGCCTGTGGCCCAGGACAAGCCTGCATTCTAGTAGGGTGTCATAGCTTGGGAAGTCAACTGAACTCAAATGGAATTTTCTTAAATGGAAATTCTCTATCATTTTCCTCAGTTTTCCACTATGATAGATAGCATAGTGATACACAACAAAAACTCTTTCATGAGAACGGATATGCTTCCCTCAAAAACAACCAGATCTGCTCTGGAACCTTTTAACCATTGCATTAAGCAAGACTTTTATTACTGTAACCAGTGACTAAGATCAATTGAAACTATTTGAATTTGTATGTAACTACTAGCTTTCAGACTGGGATACAGCTGTGTTAGAACAGTTGACTAACATGCAGGAAAACCTGGGCTCATCCCCAGCACCACAAAGAACAAGGAGGAGACAGAAAAGCAGGAAATGTGGAGGAGGAAGAGAAAGGAGGAGGAAGAGGAGCAGGAGGAAGGGGAGCGAGAGGAAGTGAAGGAGGAGGAAGGGGAGGAGGAGGATGGAGAGGAGGAGAGGAATTTCTAGTTACTAGACATTTAAATTTACAAAAATAGTTCTTCGTTGGGCTGAAGGTGACTTATTGTTTATGAACATTGGCTGTCTTCCAGAGAATCTGAGTTCATTTCTGCACTGATATGGTGGCTCACACCCATCCTTAACTCAGTTTCAGGGGATTAGATGTCTACTCCAGCCTCCTTGGGAAGCCGGGCTTGCAAATAGTGTACAGACATGCACACAGGCAAAACACCCATACAAATAAAACAAAACAAAACAAAACAAAATAAAATATTAGTATTAAAGTTCTAGCCCATGTTCTTTACTAAAAAGACATAAAGACTTAAGTATGCTTTTTTTCCATTTATTTGAGTGGCCTTGGGGTAACTAATAAATTCGTGCTTCCTTGTTGCCTTATATGCATGTAGGGAGAATTAATTATATCCTTAAGAAATATAGAATGCTTTAGCATCTCATAAATAAACACAAGAGAGCTACATTTTCCTAAGGGATTATTTTTAAAGGGAGAATTATGATTGGAGTTAGCTAGCTCTGTTACTTTTGCTAAATAACACATCACTCAAAAGCAAAGATTTCAGACTGAAGGGTAGCTAGTCCAACTTAGGGCAGATGACTGACCTCCCAGTCTTCTGAATCCTGCTTTCCTGCCCAGGGAAAAATGCAATCTGAAGAATGAATGCATTTCACGAACTTTAAAATACATGTGCAATGTGGACTAACAAAGGCAATGAATGCCTTAGAAAGGTAAGTCTCGAACATGTGATCTTTCACTATCCTATGCTCACAGCCCCTTGCAGCACTTAAAGCGAACTTTAATTATTGACCAGAAATATCAATAGACATGTATTCTGAAACAGTGGTAACTCAGTTCTGGTTAATAAAGATCGTCAACAAAGCTGCCCATATCAAAACAAAAATAAAAAATAAAAAACCAGAAAACCCCTTGTGATTTGTATGTGGAAGTACCCTTCAAATAGAGAATAAAGTCCTTCAGAGAATGACAGCTCAACCCAATAGATAGAGATCCATTTTAAACAATTCAATTATTTCCAGTTATGGTTGTGTTTATTTTTCCTTCCCATTACAGGCCACCATGTAGTTTAGTGTACCATGTCATAACAGTACAGATATGCAAAGGAAATGAACAGACACTTCCCACAGAAGGCATGTAAATAGCCAAGGGGTTATGAAAACATAGAGCCTCTTGCTCTCAGAATGAGGCTCTCAGCTACTTTTCAAGCACCTGCCTCTAAGCTACCATGCTCCCCACAATGATGCTAATGATCTAAACCTCTGAATCTGTAAGCAAGCCCCCTGTTAAAGGCCTCCTTTCATAAGAGCTGTGGTCATGGAGTCTCTTCACAGCAATAGAATAGCGAATAAGACAGTAAGAAGAGGCAAACGTTCATTTTAAATATACTTCCTGTTGAACTATAAATGCCACTGGAAATCTATGTTTTCATATCCAAGTAAAATGCAGAATGCAGAGACAGCACTCTGGGAAGCCAAGACAGGTTGGTTGTCACAACTTTGAGGCCACTTCATGCTAGGTAATAAATTCAAGGCTAACCTAGATGGCATAGCAAGACACTATCTTTAATATTTCCGGGGGAGGGGATGGAAAATCACACTTCAGAGGTGTTAATATCTTCCTATAGAGCTCACATTTGCATACTATAATTGTGTCCAATTGTAACAAAAATTTTACATTAGACTTTGTATTTCATTCAAGCTTCTTATTCTTAGGGATGCATGTATTTAACCAAGAGTCACTGAAGTGATTAAAAATAAGGAAACATAAAACCGCACGTTGCGTTGAGGAATGTACACATACCCTTTTATCATTTTACCCTTTTGTGATGCTTTCATCAGTTACAAGAGTTCGAACCCAGTGTCCACTGTGAGACTCCTCCATGGAAGGGCTGTTGCTATAGGAACCTCTGGCTGGGCAGGTCTCTTGGCCAGGTACAGTGGTGTGTTGGAACATGGTCCATGGAGAGCTGGGAGGAGAATTCTCAGCGTTTGTGAGAAAACTCCAAGAAAACACGAGTTTTGTGACCTCAGTTCCTTCAAAACAGAATTCTGTTTGAAATATGTTTTCATGCTCCTCCCAGGTGTAGCAGATAGGAGTTAGCTTACTTCAGATTACTTATTATTGCTTGCTGTTGATATTCAATTAACTGTTTAAACTATCATTTATACGCCTCTATGGAAAACAAGGTTTTACCAGGTGCAGCTTGTCCCTGTGATTGTATTGTATACAGCATAACTCATGAGAACTTTACTCACATGACCTTTCTTAACCAGCAGAATACAAATCATCTGGGGTTCTGAACAAAGTTGACTACTGCTTGCGACTTTAGTCTGCCACATTTATCGGCTCCGTCCTCCCAGGTCCTACCACCTTTAGAGCAGTCACTGTGGTTCAATGCCTTTAATCCCAGTACTCAGGAGGCAGAGACAGATGAATCTCTGTGAGTTCAAGGCCATCCAGTGCTATACACTGAGATCCTGTCTCAATAAAATAACTGAACATTACATTGTTTATGCACTTTATAACAACCACGGTAATCATAGCCATTTCTAATCTCATAAGAATTAAAATTGTGAAATAAATGGCATGCCTCCAATCAAATATTAATACAACTATTCATATTACCAAGTGCTTAATGGATGACCCCCTCCAAGTTCTGCAAATATCAACGATGTTTTGGGAGACAACTGAATATGCAGCCTGTTTTACTGTAGTTATTTTCCATTGTTTAATGGAAGAAAGGGACATCATATTTGGCTATTACCTTCCTAAAATATAAAAATTCACCGGTTTTGGCTATGAAACCTAGTATTTACTCCCATTGAAGTTTAAATAAGAGGAGATTGGAGATACAACTCCACGACAGAGTGCTTTCCTGGCACACAGAGGCTCTGGGGTCAATCTTACTACTGAGAGAAAAAGAACAATACTACTTTTGTTTGTTTGCTAAGTCTTGGTTCTGGAAACAGGCTCTTACTCTTAAACCCATGCTAGTCTAGAACTGATTGTGTAGTCCTTGTTTGTCTCAAATTAACTCAGCTTCCCAAAGTGTCTTAATTACAAACATGGGACACCATTACTGACTAGAGTTGTCGGGCCTAACTCAGCCAAAAATCTACGGCCTAATGAAAAGACATGAGTCTGGATCGAGTCC